>QFFA01004159.1:0-30441 GCA_003316565.1 Russula foetens | reverse complement strand
CTATCATCATGAGAGCTGGTTCCTGGGACAAAGGTAACCCATCCGCCTTTGCCATCCTCGATGGCCTGAGGCGCCATGACTCATACAGCTCATGCAATAGGAGCCTCTGCCGATTCTTGACTGTCTTCTGTATCTGCAAAGGGGCAGGAAGAGGGGGACAATGACGACGTAGGTAACAACATGTCCCCAGCAGATATTTCAAAGTTGGGCTCCCACTGTTGGACGTCATGTCAGGATTTGACAACGTAGCTTGCGCACCCTCTCTCCTCCGCTGAAGCTGGGGGACAAGTTGAGCAACTCACACCGAGCTCTCCCGGACCACTCTTTCCCGAGAACCTGCGCAACAACAGGGAGCCTGTCGATGCCCGTCAACCCGACCCACATCAGGGTCTTGTGCTACCTACCAGTTCGACATATGGAGAGGAAGGGATTGAAAGCGCAATACTTGTTCCCAGACAAGATTACGGAAGGCATCAAGTCATCGAAAGACAAATATGGGAATCGAGCGGAATAAGATTGTGTTAACAAGATTGTGTTTCAAGCAACGTGGTGGGCTAGCGGTGAGGTTATGTTTTCATGTTCTAACATCCACAAGCATGGCCTCCTGACGTCGTAATATCATTCATCATATCAGTTATGTCCCTCCGCCTACGCTTGCGTTTGATGATAGTGCTTGAAAGCCCGGTGGAGTTCGGTCTCTAACTTGTTTTTTCTGGTGTCACTGAGACAACGACCAGCTGCAACATAACAGGATTTACCAAACACTGAGCTAAACAACTCGCAACTAATTTCCATTGGCCGCGACGATCCTAGCAAATTTTGCCTCACAATTTTAATTACACGCTCACATGGTACTGGTTCAGATCAGGTACCTTACTGATAACGGCTTCCAGGCACACCCTTGAACAAATCAAGGATCCGGACGGGTCCTCACTCAACCCTCCCAGTCAGCCTATTCGGTAACACCTAATCTCTGGCTGGGTGGCCTGGGCCATCTCCGCGGGCTCAGGGGAATGAAGAGTACGGAAACGGAGATATATGGCGTAATGTCCAGATATTTCAAGTTGTCGGAATGGTAGATCCGGAAATCCATCATTCCAATTTTCGCTCGTGTCCAGCGGCACAGCCTTTCGCTCGGCAGGCGGTGCCAAGAACGAGTCAGCCAAAGTCCGAGTCCGAGTCACAGCCGAATCGATTCTGTCAGCCACAACTCAAAAGGCGAATCGCCACTGTCTTGTTACCCTGACATACAAAACAACCAGGATTCATGAGTCACTCGAGGATCAGGAACCACCAATCATGGTTATCAATCCCTAGTCGAGTCTAATCTGATAAGGTCCAAGCTCCGACTGCGCTCTCCAGGGCCAAGTCACCCGCTGCGCTAGCTCATATAGCGTAAGGACAAACAATATCAATGTGCCACTCCGCCCGCCTACTTGTGGGACACGTCTTAAAATTGATGTCGGAAATTTACACATCTATTTATTATGGACATGCTTTTTTTGAGGAGGGATAGTAGGGTTACAGGCTACTTGCATCCGACTACGGCAATCCAGGGATATGCTGGCGGCGCGGCACCACATAACGATTCAGTTGTAGGATTGGTTGCCAGCTCCCCTGAGAGACATGTACAACCCCAACGACGATGACCTGATCTTTCGTGATCCCTCCAACGCCGACCCGCCAGTTTGAATCTTGCGATTCAAGCCCTTCGGCTTCCTGAAACCAATGGGAATGTAAGTGTTTAAGACAACGATGGACCGTGACCCGAAGAGACTTTTTTTTTCAAAGGATAAGAGGGGGAGGGGGCTTACATCGAAGAACCTGCCCACCGCGCTTGCGACGCGCTTGGCAAATTTCTCAAGCGTAATAGTCCTGTGATCAGAAGTCTGGTCCCTAGTCATTATCTGCGAGCTCCAGTCGCTGTAACCCGGCCACTAAGGAAACAAAGTTTCAGTGCCCAATTATTCCAAACGAGATGCACGATCCCAATGAAGGAGAGAAAACACTTACTCTTACACGGATATACATGGTGGAGCCGTTTCCGACTGGGGCTGCATCGTTTGCGCCCTGTATGTTTGCATTACCACCCTCTACAGCCCTGAGTAAGGGCAGACCAAGTGCAACACGATCAATGGGGACGAAGAAAATGGGCATGTTGAGTGGTACATTCGCGTAACGTTGGCCATCCAGAGGATTTCCCGGAGACCACATGGCCTGTGGAACGACAGTGCCCGCCTGACTGATGGCATAGTCGAGCGGCCGTACGTTGATGTCGAGGTAAGGACGAGCGGTCTGCACGGCAGAACTTGTGATGAAGAAGGCGTATGGCCAGTCCTGGGTGACAGTTGGATGAAGAGACTGCGCGTCGACGCCCAGAAGACGAGCGAAGTACCGCGCTGCGCCCTGTGGGCCCGACATCTGAGCGATGTTCCCGTCGACGTAGAGATCCATATCTGCGAAAGCTCTGGTGTCAAAGGACGGAAGAACTAGGAGGACAACAAACTTGTGCGTACGGCTGTATCTTGCGAGCTTTTTTCGAGTGAAAGAGCACGCAACTCTCAAGCGTTTCGACCAGCCTTTTATCGTCGACCAGCCCCAGCATAGTTATACCTCCATCGATCATCGCCAATCCAATGTAGCCGGAGTTGCGAGCGAATAAAGTGCCGTACATGTTGGAGTCCTTCAACAACTGCGGATGTCTGGTTACTCAACAACAACGTCCTTGGAGAAATTTTTGGCGCCTGTATTCATCTCCCATGATAGGGACTGGATGTCTGAAAACCATGCGCATTGGAATGACATGCGTAGTGCACAGTGAGTTTCAGTATCGTGCCGTGGCAAATACGTAACCGTGACAGCTCCTCCTAAATGAGGTGATGGACAACGGCGAGAATGTATGGTGAAACTGGTACGTCGTATGGCTCAGACCGCAAGGGATAAGGACAGGCTTGTAGTTAGTGTTGGGTGAACGGAACTCATACGGAATGACCGATGCTTTGTCAATATCATGGTCTTGAATCGTGTAGTGGATCGTCATAACGGGAAGTGGCGTTCGAGGATCGACGGCGTATTGCTTTGGATTGGACGACACTTGGTCCAGAGCAGAAGGCGGGTGTGGTGAGGAAGCAGAGAATGAATCAAGACTCGGGGAAAGGTAATGGGTTACTGGGTAAGACTGTATTCCAAGTCCGGCGAGGATGATTTCGCCGGTATCCGGCCCGGGCGTTCCTCTCATGATCCAATGACCAGTCAAAAGAAAAAAAAATTGCGAAAAATGCGGCTCAATGACGAGACGACTCGGCGAGCGGCACGATTGTCAAACTCCAAAAACATGAGACACCGGAGTCTAAGTAAGACGATATTATACTTTCGTGGACCGTGGTATCACTTACTCGAACTGCAATGGCTATCTTGGTTGGATGGTTCCTTGATGCTGCTCCAAGTCGATACTTTTCAAACTTGAAGTCGACGCCTCCGAATCTACGCCTAATCATCGACCCTTGCAAAAGTCTGCTCCAACGGCCCCGGCGCAGCAGCAACCACGTGGTCCGGTTGGCATTCCGTCAGTCTTCACTTTTGGTGAAAAGTGGAGTGTTGAAGCAGGAACAGACCGACCCGAAACTTACCGAGTACCCGAGTACCGTGATGAGCCTGGACTATGACGCACGCACACAACAAAGAAGGGCCCAGCGGCCTTGCTTTTTTTTTTCCACTTTGCGTATGAAGGTGTGTATTGATTCAGTAGCACCCGATCCACCCAGGCAATTAAATATTGAACCCTCGACGGCACTTGTTTTGCCTAATAGTGCACGCGACGCGCCGTGGTTCGCAATATTTGTAATCAGGTCGAGCTCAATCTGTGCATGGAAGACGGGCCTACATTACCCGTAGAATTCTGGAGAAGGCGCTCCGTTGTGCCAGTGGTCAGGCTGAGATGGACACAGGCGATCAAACGCTTCTCGAGTCTCGACATCGCATCCTGTATTGATCGGGGATCATACCCACAGTAATAAGTGGTAACCAACTGGATCACCTGATTCGCCTCCAAGTATGGGGATAGACCTCAGGCATTCAAATGACCTACTCGTAGGTAGAATTTCTAGGCCATGAGTTCCCGTTTACACCTTGCAGTGAGTGCCTTCTTTCCATGGCCCAGCCATCCGAAGCGGAGCCGTGCATGGCCCAGTTTGTCATAGCCCACTTACTTTGGCAAAGAAGAACTCCGTCGCTGAAGAGAAGCTGTATGCCAGTGGTATGCGCAAGACGCCGCTGCCCCTGTTGAATCGATATGGATATGCAGAGCTGACAAAGGAAAAAGGGCGTGCAAGGCCTGGAACTCGACTCGAAGACGGCGCGAGAATACCAAATGTAGTAGATCCAGGACAAAACCAAAGCTTGTCCTGCCATCTTTGGTTACCACGGCCCGAATTGACCAACCGGCATTTCCATGGAATCGGATTCTCTGCAATCGTGTCCCGGTCGTCAATACAGCAGGATGACCTTCTCAACCTTTCTCCTCGAACATCGTGTGTAGTGCAGAACAGTCCCTGTCAAAGAGGGCCTTCTTCGCCGACAACCTCCGGTGTTTCATGCGTGTACCTGGAAGTGGAATAACTATCGAAAAAATGACATTGGGACGATTCGGGGGTTCGGGGGAAGGAGAATGCGATCGACGCGGTATTGGGAAGGTGAGGATGGAAGCTACCGGGAACGCTCTCGGTCTCATAGGGAGAAGGATGCGGCAGTAGGTGGATAAGAGGGACGTGAGGATCGTGAAGGTTGAACATTAGAGCCATACGCGTAGTCAGGCTCAGGTACCGCGGGGAGCGGATGGCTCCGTACCACCCACCCGCTGATAAAGTAGATACCACTGTGGGGTTTTGGGTGTGCGGGGGAGGAGGGGAGTATGGGGGACGTACAGAAGTCTACATCGAATATCGAGATTCTGACGTTTCGGGTAGTAGGGCCAGAGTTATTACCGTGAGTTTCGTATCCGACTTTCTCGTCCAGTCTTCTCGTTCGAGTCCACGCTTGATCTCGCACTGCGTACTAGGCACTGTCGTCGAGTATCGACGATAACAAATGAAACAAAAATACACCCAGTGCCAATTTTGCGTTTTCCAGAGGAAGCGTTATCCCAGACGATGGTAATCCAAATTGCGGGGAGCTTCCGGTAAAGGTATGGACGTAGGAACCTTGATAATACGCGGAAGAAGTGTATGTGTCCGAGTCGAGAATGGTGGGCTAATTATACACATCTTGGCCGAACATGAAAACATCCGTCTCTTCAAGTGTCGATATACCTTCAACATTCTCGGGTTGTCACGTCTATCTCAGACCTTTCTTTCAGGTTCTCAGAAAAAAGCATGAACAGTTAAACGTTAAACTGTTGACCTACTGTCAGTAGCTTCGTTGGAATGTAGTCGGCGGGAAATGCTTGTAGGATGATTTAGAGAGGATCTCAAATAGTGAGTTGACCAAAATCCCTCTTGGAACGGGTCTGGTCATGATGGCTGAGTAGTAAGGTATTACATCAGTCGTGCAGGGGACATTGAGAGGCAAGTGAAGGACGGCGATGATGTTCTTTTTAAGGAATGCTAGGACCTTGTTACGGAATACCTCGCCAAGCGTCTCACAGTAGTTACGGTACAGGCTCGATACACTCCCCAGGCATTGCGATCATGTATCTGCAACTTGAGTCCAAGCCGTGAACTGTGTCATGAACTGGCTGACTACCCCCGCGCAGATATTCTCGATTCTCGAAGTCTCAGGCTGGCTACAGGTGACGAGAAAGATAAAGGGCATCACCACGCGCCATTTCAGAGAGCAAATGACCGCCGCAGTCCTGTAGACGATGCAGCTTGGGCTGCCCATCGTTCCGCCGTATCGCAAGGCAAAGCGAAAAGAGTAGATGATCGCGACCAGCGCTCGGTCAGGATACATTTCGGACCTGGGCGCACACCGTGAGTTACTCGATATCGGGGTGAAAACTCGGAGAGACGCCATATTTACTACATTCGACTCGTCACTCGTAGTAGCAGCAGATATCGGCTTGCGTTCCACGCCCGATTCTATTTGCGGCCCTTGAAATGAGTGTCGAGTATGCTTCGCGTTGCGTTGGCGGTAGTTCCGTCTGGGCGTGACGGTGCTCATCGCGATCACGGACATGATAAGGCCTGGATCGAACCTTTGTCTAAAATGCATGACTCTTTGGACGAACGCCTCCTCGATAGATCAGATGGCCTCCATCATCTGCGAAGCGTTACGAGGACCACAATGGTCACAGTTGCGTTTGAATAGCTCGGTATCTTCGACAAATGCCAGATCATACCGCGCAGGTTCCGAAAACTGTAGCAGCGATGATGGAAGAAGACAAAGATCCGATGACGACGTCCCTGGATGAGTCATGGTTCGTTGATGGATCCGCTACTACTATCAAACGAGCAGGGTCGTGATGAAACTTTTGAAAGCCAGGCCTCGGAGAGGCACGGCCTGCCACATCATGTACCTTACTCACCCCTTCTCCGAAGCGTAACCTGCTCTCTTTTGGGAGGTTTTAACCCCTTGCTGTTGGACTCGGAAAAAGAGTGAAGAGAAAAATTAGGCGCGGCAAACGAGGCACCCGGTCCAGCATCCGAGTTCCGGACGGGTTCCTCAAATCCTCCGAGCCAGCACCTCTTCTCTGGATCTCTGCCCCTGGCTCGACCCATCTCCATATGGCTGAGCCTGAGAGAAGGACGGAGGCCAAGTGCAACCGAGTGGTGGGCGATTTCTGGAAATTGAAAATGGAGATAATTGTAATTCGACTCAGTCGTTTCCCGGGCCAACGGCACTGCAACTCAACGGCTAGCCCCGAAGAGGCTGCGTCAGCCTGTCATATGGGCTTTATGTCGCCCTCCTGCTTAACACATTATTAGAACCGCCACTACCTTGTGACCGTACAGGACTACAGTAGTCTAGGGTCGTAGCAGTAACTCGAGGAATCCGCACTGGCAGCGGTTGTCGATTACCTCTGTCTGATCAGATCTACTGCGTAAGCCCAAAACAGCGTGCCACTCCGTTCGCATACTTGTGGGATACGTCTATGAAAGTATTAATATTAGAACATCTCCATTACAGAAATGCATTTGTTTCCCCGAAAAGCGATAGAGCGTAGTGTGTGGCCGGCACCAGACTATGGGAGTCCTGGGATGTGTTGGCGTCGCGGTATCACATAACGATTCAGTTGGAGGATCGGCTGCCAACTCCCCTGAGAGACGTGAACAACACCGACAAGGATGACCTGATCCTTTGTTATCCCCCCCACACCGACCCTCCAGTTTGGATCTTGTCCTTCAACTCTCTCGGCATCCTGGAACCAGTAGAAATGTAGACAGTTAATATGACGATCGTGACCCGCAGAAATTCCAAGACGGAGAGGGGCTTACACCCAAGCACCTGCTCACAGCGCTCGCGATGCGCCTCGCAAAACTCTCAAGGCTGATTATATTGTGATCTGACGTCTGGTTCCTGGTCATGATCTGGGTGCTCCAGTCGCTATAACCCGGCCACTAGTGACGGAATTCAGCACACAATCTCTACGCAAGACGCGCGATCGCTGATAGAGAAAACACTCACGTTAATGCGAACGTATATGGTATGACCACTCCCGATCGGAGCCGCATTACGTGCGCCTAATAGCTCGAGCGATCCACGACCGCGACTACCCTCCTGGGCCTCAAGTAAGCTCAATCCGAGGGCGACCTGGTCAGATCGGACGAAGAAAACCGGCATATTCAACGATATGCTAGCGTAGCGCTGAGCGTCCGCAGGGTTTCCCGAAGACCACATGCGCTGCGGAACGACGGTGCCAGCGTCGGCGATGGCGTAATCGAGCGGCCTTCCGTTGATAACAAGGGAAGGACGAACGGCCTGCGCGGCGAGATCTGTGATAAAGAACGCGTGAGGGGGTCGCTCGGAGATAGCAGGACGCAGCGACCGCGCGTCGACGCCCAAAAGACGAACGAAGTAACGCGCTGCGTCCTCCGGGCCGACCATTTGCGCGATGTTTCCGTCGATGTAGAGATCCATCTGCAGTGCCCTCATGTCAAGGCTGATCATCTAAGAACATAACTTGTACGCACTGTTAGTGTCCTGAGCTTTCTTCGAGTGGGAGAGTCCGTGGTTCTCGACCTCTCGATCTGCTTTTTATCATTAACGAACTTCGGCGTGTTGACCCTTCCATCGACGAGAGTATAGTAGCCGAAGCTGTGTTAACTTGCAAGTNATAACGGCGGGCGTCGATATGCGATGACAAGAACGACTTGGAGACGTTTTGACGCCTGTATCATTCGTATGTCCGAGTAACATAGCATATTGGAAGACGCACATAGAGCACAGACAATTTCAATGCTGTGGAAATACACCACAGACACTCCGGAGGGGATGATGATGGGTTCCACTCCGTGGGTGCAGTTCATCAAAGAAAGCAACTTGTCAGTGTGGCGAGCATCTGAGATGCTCGCCGCTCCGAGTCGGAATTGGAGGCGATGGCCGGAGATCAAAGGACATAGTCGCGTGTAATCGGACGACATTTGACTCCGGTTGGAGAAGGTGGCCACTGAAAGGCATATAGTCAACAAAGCTAGTAGAAAGAATCCAGCTTAATACACCATATATCCTTTTTTTTTTCTTTGCTTTTTTTCGACAACACGCGAAGATAAGGTCCCGGCAGCCGGCCCGGGACCTCCTGACCCATCATATGCATGCATAATCCATCCATTAAAAAACACGGAGTCAATAACTTGCGCCGTGACAGGTAGATATCAGAGATCAGAGCTTCGAAGTGAGGTCAGAGGGTACTGTACCTAATGGTACGGCTCCGAATTGCCTGGTGATGGTGTCGATCCTCACCTGATGGATTGGCCTTTGAACCTTTCAAAAAAAGAAAGTCGGTTCCAGAAACCCCAAACGCAACACTGTCGAAATGGCATTTCCGTCTGATGTCAACTTTGCTTGCAAGTTATGCGCGTGGGCCACACGCGCAGTTACAGTTGAAGTTGAACCAGGACAGTTGAACCAGAAACCGGATGACTCGGAACTTGACACACGGGCGGCCATGATCCGAGTCCATGACGCACCTAAGTCGTCATAGATGGGCACTAGCGGCATTTCTCTTTTCCTCCCCCACGTCGAGGTACCATTTCCTCAGCACACGGCCCATCGAGGCGACTTAACCGGCGGCATCGACAGCATTTATTTCGCCTAAACGTGCATGCGGTGGTGCCGTGACTGAGTGATGTAAGTGAATGGGCCCAGTTGGCTGCCACATGTGCTGCAGATCCAACCGGCAAATGGTTGACAAGGCGCCCCGTTATGACGGCTGGAGCGCTTCTCGACATCGCGGCTACTGTATCATATTCCATTCCCGCTAGTACACCCAGGAGTTGCTGATGGGTGCGCATATAGTCTTCGGGCCCAACGATTAATGCCTTTCATAGTTCCATCGCTGGTGTGAAATCATATCATATATGCATTTGACAGACAAACCACAGCTACGCTCATGAAACAAATGCGGAACTCACAAAAGTATGTGTGAGGTCATCGAGGACCCGAAAGCCAGTTTCGATCTGAGACTCAATCATTATCGGGTCGCTCAACCTGATCGAGGCCATAGGCCCGATCTGCTGACCTGACCAACCGGCAACGTGGATTCGGGTTCCTTGCGCCAGTGTTTGTGCCCGGGGCCGAGAGTGCGTGGCCTCTCGGCCTCGCTCCTCGAGTATGACACTGTAAGGCGGCAGAACAGTTGTCGGTTGTCAGAAAGGCCCGACCGCTTCACCGACGATCGCCGATGTTTCACGCGCGTACCTGAATGCGAGGTTAAAATGAAAAAAATGAGATTGAGAAGAGGGTGGGGTCCCATGTGGGGTGGAATGCGATTGCTGTGGACGCGGGATAGCAATGGGTGGGGACTTCGGGAGAGGAGGCAGCGATGCAGTGAAGGGATAGTGTCTCACACCGTGACGTAGTTAGGTACGCCGCCAGGGAGCGGATGGCTCCCCACCACCCAACCACCGAGAAAGGAGATGCTCCTGTGGGGATGTGGGGGGGAGGAGGGGGGAGAGGGGATCGTGCAAAAAGCGCAAAAGGAAATTTCGAAAGTTCTGATCAACGGAAATTCAGGGTCGCGTAGGGGCCAGAGCCCTACGCTTGAGACTCGAGTCCGACCCATGATGATCATGATCATGACACGTTTTATTTCGACTCCAGCTCCATCTCTCGTCCTCGCTTATCGGATCAGAGCACGTACTAGGCACTGCTCCCGACGACGGCCATAAAAAGAACAAGAAAGACAGAAATAGGAAAATCGAAAACACAGCCGACGGCGGCTTTTGTCGTTTAAGAAACATCATCCCGAGTTCCGGGTAATGGTAGTAGAGGTTGGGACTCAGTTGGGGGAGACTGAAGTGTGGACGCAGGAATCATGATACAGTAATAGTGCGCAGAAGGGGGGCAGAAATGATGGAGATGGACGATGGACCAACTAGACGCACCTTGGCGGAACTTGAAGGCATCCATGTCTCTCCAGCTCACGGAGGCTTATCTGGCTTCCCGCTCGAAGTGTGCCGTAGCTACTGGGCTGAGGCGGGATCGGGGGGATTTATTCGGAGATGCAATTAGGGGGAAAGAAGAGAAAGAGGGCCTTGGGAGAATTGAAGTCAAGGTGGGGAGGGGCATAGAGTAACGTCCATCGCGAGTGGAGAGAGAAGCTGGTGGTAGTCTCAGGGATGGCGCGTTGCTCGCTCGCCAGTGCCCACGTAAAAAAAAATTGGGGCACAAAATTATCGACTCGCCCCCACAATTATGTGACAACTTGCCCGCCACTTGAACCTTGACTCTCCGAGTCTGACCCCCTGACCACTACGAGTCCGAATACCACCGCTCCACATTTAAGAGTGTGACGTTCTATATGTGTACAGATAGTACAGTGGTGGTTGAGACGGTGGCGAGCTGGCCCGGAGCAAAACTCTCTCGCATCGCAGGATTCAGCCTAGCTTAGGGCTAGCCTCGTCCGATACTCACGGATACAGTCTGGCTGATGATTGAAAAGAAGGACGACTGGGAGGCCTCGTCGCCGGGTCTACTGGAGTACTACTACGATATGGTGTAACCCATGTCCGCCAACTGCAGTAAAAGGATTTTTCAATTTTGGAGTCGCCGCGCGAATTTCACGGCAAGAGCACCGTGACAACTCGCCATGTAAACACCGCCGCGGCGCTGGCCACAACCGACAAGTTACGCTATTGGGCGCGGCACAGGAGATACATTGGAGGTGGGGGCTTGGGGGAGGGGAGGGGGTTAGTAGTGGATGGGGCGCCGGGGTGAAACGGCGGGGCGCTGGGGGGGAAATTTGAACAAACGGCGTTGAAACGGTGAGTCCGAGTCGACGACTCTCGGCGACTCTCGGCATATGGGATAAGAAATGATCGTGATCGTGATGACGATGATTGAGATCAACGTCCAGTTACGTCTATTAGTCGTCTGGCGCACAGGTACTATGTACACGGCAGGTACGGTTCACACGTTTCGCTGCATGCTTTCAAGTTCAATTCGAGTCCGTTGCGAGACTACTACTACCAGTGCGTCCGAATCCGATACAAAATCACCACCATCATGAGAGTCGGGTGGCGGCTTTCTCCGGGTCTGCATGTTGTTCGCGAAGTCCGTCCCTGCAAGACCTTTGATTTCCCCTGGTGCCAGCGTCTTCCGCGGGGTAGGTGGGCAGCCCGAGATCATTACACCGGAACTACCGAGACAGTGCAACGCTATATGAGGCAATTTCTGAAGAATTGCCGTGATCCTCGGGACATCATCCTGCATTTGAAGGGATTGTCGCACGAACGACGGCATCACCACTGATCACTGAAACCTTGCTCTGGGGACTAGAACACATCGCATGTCTCACTGCAGGTTGCTATGAATGCGCGCTCATGATCACATCCGAGTACGGCGAATCAATAGATTATGCATTATGATTTGGTGGGGGTTCTAGCCCAGACTAGCTGAACACATCCTCTCAGTTCTATAGTACGGAAGTTTGTCAGTCTAATGAGGCAGCGAACAATATTTCAGCAAGAGACATCCATCGCAACACAATCCAACCCCTCTCTCCTCGACCACAGAACATGTTGGATATCCTGAGACGATGTGACGTTGTTAGAGTTCCGATTTGGTTGACAGGTGCCTTGTGAGACACCGATGAGGGTGACATCGTTGCCCGCGATGCCCGCGCGGCCATCAACATGCCAATATCTGGACAGTCCATCCCCCGAGTACATTACTTGTGGAGAGCCTTAGACGATGTAACGGTCAAGTTCGAGAATTGGTTGCCAGCTGCCCTGTGAGACGTGAATGAATCCTATAAGGATGATATTATTGCTCGTGATGCCGCAGCTACCGACACGCCAGTTGGGATTCTGACAGTGATGTCCTGCGGCATCCTGCATTGATGTCAGCCCAGGTTGACGGCATAAGCAACTCTGAAAGGAGCTCACTTCCAGGAACTTGCAGACGGCACGCGCGACGCGCTTGGCCAATTTTTCAAGGGTGATGGTCTTGTGTAACACGGTCTGGTCCTTCGTCATGATCTGAGTAGACCATTCACCATAGCCAGGCCACTATAAGCGGACAATAGTTGGTCAATATCCAATACGGCGTTCGCTTCTGGTTGGAACACTTACCTTTATGCGAATCGAGGTCGTATGGCCATTGCCAACTGGAGCCGTAGCACGCGCGTTCAAGAGCGACATGCAATCTCCCGCCGCAGCGTTGACGAGCCGTAGTCCGAGTCTCGTCCGATCGTTGTTGACAAAGAAAATTGGCATGTTCAACGACACGTTGTTGTAGCGCAGGGCATCGGAGGGGGTGCCAGGAGACCAGATGCGCTGGGGCACGACCGTGCCATTGTTTTGCACCACGTAATCTAGGAGCCAAGCCGGGCGATTTCCAACGAGGATAGCGGGCGCAGCGTTATGCACGACAGGGCTAGTGATGAAGAAGGCGTTCGGCCACTCTTGTGGAAAGATAGGCTGAAGGGAGCGTTCATCTACATGTAAAAGGCGAGTGAAGTACTGTGCAGCGTCGAATGGCTCGAGGGTTCGAGCGATATAGCTGTGAGTATATAAGTAGTCTCTCTGAAGGCATCTCACGTCAACATGCGCTAGCGGTATGAGGACGAGAGAGTACAGACCGCGGGCGTTGAGTTATCCATTTCTTCAACCGAAGGATGTGAGGTGATGGCCTTCATCCCCTTCTCTCATCCCCTTTTTATGAGGGAGACGAATCGGTACAGGATCCCAGATCACTTGGGCCGTTTCACTAATCGGAGCTGTGAGTCAGCGGTGGGCACTGCGCGGGTCCAACAACTTGTGTTAGTGTTCGATAGTAGTAACTATAGAGCATTTCACGCCACGACCCGGTGTCATGGGTGCGATCGTTCGAGGACCAGGTGGGTGGAGAAGAGAGTTTCCGGGACTGAAACCCATGATGATACCACAAGAAATGGAGCAGACAGCCGAGGGAAACCCGATCAAAAAAGAAAGACAGGCACATGCGATACCACGTTGGGGGGTCCAGGGACAACGCATACGGAGGCTCGCAAAAGGAGGGTGAGTCGTCAACAGCCAACACGGCCACTGCTCACGTATCCAGATTGGCCGAAAAGGACGAGGAGAGGGACTGTTTGATGTGAGAGGCCAAGCGCTGATATGGGCTGTGAGGCCATGTGAGGCTTCTACCATATCTTTGAACAAGCGATCATCTCTGGCGGTTATGGGGACGACTTGCTGTCGCATCTAGCTGAATTGTGAGCGCCCCGGTTCGCGGATCGTCAATTGTTTGACTGAGCATGACTAAATAAAATCTGTGGCGTTACCCGATGCCGATAAAAAAAATGATGTTGAGTATCTTTTGAAGTCAATAGGATTGGAGGCGTAATGGGAGGGGTGGTTGGCTCATGTGCCCGCACAGGCTGATACATCCGTCAGAGTTGATACTCCGCACGGCACATCTGACCGGGGCGTTTGTTGCTATACCGATAAACGCCCGTTTGATATCCCAAAGTTTCCCTGACCGACGGAGGGAGCCCCCTTCTCGTTTCGTCTGGAGGGCTGAGGACAGAGGTGGGCATCGTCACATGCGGTTGGGTTATCTGTGACCTAAGAATTTTGCATCCAACTTGGCTCCTAGCGTGCTGTAGTGTGTTTTGTGTGTGCCCGCACGGGGATCAAAAGACGATGGGGAACCAAAAGTGAGGAAAAAGAACAAGGGCAAGGTGTGAGACGCGGCGAGACGTGGCTGGCCCACTCCAAAGTCAGATAGCGCCCATCACCTTTTTTCCAAAACGAACTTGACTGCGCAACTCCACTACATCACCGAGAATTCGTTCTGTAAAGTAAAATGGTGGCAGATAGAGCTCGATAAAGACGCGGACCCACGGACGTGGCCGCTAGGAAATGTAAAAGTACAAGGGCTGTTGCGGTAACGTACTCTTGGCGCTAAGCTCGTCTCTGGGGATTCGTCACTTCCTTCATGTCACTCCCTTGATAACTTAGTAAGTTACTGAAAGTACGTTACGTAGCGCAAGTTATATGCGGATCAATATAATTTGTTTTTTTCTCTTTTAATGAGAAAAAGGAACTGTGCTGTGCAGCACGAGCCATAGACGGTCACGAATCAATCATCAACCCGACACGTCGCACCAACAAACTTGTCAATTGCTGCATATACACCCTGATCAGATTATCACATCTTCCCCCGGGTCATCTTTGCACACCGGATTGCAACAACGATGCGACCCAAAGACTTAGCATTGGAGAATGTCAACCTCGCTGCGCTGATGCCCGTGGAACCTAGAGAGCCCGTTGTGATACCGCCAAAAAAATTCTGGCACTAATAATCCAGATGTCGGACAAGGGCCAAGTACGCCGAGTACCTGTTTTGTGGAATGGATCTAAATATTCCATGTTTTTGTTTCAAGTCAAGTATTAACACTAATGGTGTGCCTCCCCTTGTACCTCATCCGCTTCTAGAAATGCCAGGTATGCTTCTGCGCCAGTGGCAGGCTCTCCATGTCCAGTGGGCACTTCGGAGGCGGGGGCACGTGTTGGCTCCGTCGCGTCGTACGCCGCAAGCTCGGTAGCGAGGTCAGGAAGGGTAGGGACGGAGGGAAGCACAGGCGCAGTGAAGGCCTTGACGGCACCAATGTGGGCATCCTTGGCCTGTTTCACCCGCATACATGTGGGTGGGTACAAACCAAAATGTACATACGGGATGACTTACGGCGGGAGGGGCCTTGTACGACTTGAGTTCTTTCAAATAAAGATCCTGAACGAGGTCTGTTGCGAAAGATGTCAGCAGTGAACGGAGAAAAAAGAGGTCGGAGATGGGGGTATACCTCTGCGAGGGCCCGACGTGGTTGCATAGGCGCGGGTGCACGAGCGCGCAGAGAGGCGGGTCTTCAAAAATATAATGCAAAATTAATCGTGGGTTGAAGCTGTGCAATACGAATAGGATACGAACGGCAGCGGCGGTAAGTTTGAGGACTGTCGACATGGCAAGTCGATGGGATGGGTGGTGAAGTGAGGGAAGAGATGTGACATGTGACAACGGGTTTTGTCACGCCCTACCCCGTCCTCGGGTTGGCCCGCCGAGATCCAGTTCGGCGGTTGTCGGCAGTTGTCCGACATGGCCGATTCCCCCCACCCACCACGGGAGCCCCTCTCGCAGCACCTCACAGTTGGTATTGGCTATGCCTTTACCGACTTTTCTATGTCTACGTAGACCTAAGTTCATTTATATTATCAAAGACGCCAGTGCTTCCTGTCAGGCGATGAACAGTGATGTGTCATGTGTGATGACCACCGCAAGCTTGGCTGTCAAAATCCGGGCCTCGAGGGGCTTGGCGTGAGCAGTGTGCAACATACAAAGCAACAGTAGTCTCGCCAAAAAAAGTAAAAATACAAGATGGTAACCTCGTGGTCTGAGAGATACTTTGTGTGAGGGCGGAACTGATCCTGCTGCTGCTGTATGTGTATGTGTATGTGTACGAGGTTGGTGGCGCTGACAAAGCTTTGCCCAGGGTCTCGCGGTTCGCGGCGGTTTACAACTACCAACAAACCCTTTGAGTGCGACCTCCACGTAAACCCCGCAACGTACAAACATGCTCGCTCGGACTTCTCTCCGCCAGGTTGTCATCGTAGCCAGGGTCTCTCCTGTGCGTACTTACACGTCCAGCATTAAGGAGGGTAGTGTTGCTGCTAGCAAGGAATTTGGGTACGTGTCTGTGGCGAGCGCCGCGTCTACCTCAGCGCCAAGTGAAGCTCACAAACAAATATCCCTTTCCATTGTTCTCCAGAAAGAGGGAGAAAGCGCATGAAGGCATGTGTCCCCCAAAAGGAATGCTCCAATAGTCGAAACGATTAATGAATGGTATGAAACAGATCAATACATCAAGAAGGAAGAGCGCAGGAAACTTGAGAAACTCAGAGCAGAGGTACGTTTCTTTTTTGTTTCGAACCTCTCTTTGGGATGACCGGAATTTATTCTTCATGCACAGATGGAAAGAAAGAAGGCTGAGCTCGTCCGTATCTCCTAATCCCCCTCTTTTGGTAGTCACTCGGTTTATGACTCATACGATGTAGGCGGAGCTGCAAAAGCAGCACGACGAAATCACGTCTTCCTAAGTCGCCAAGACACCTTACCTGAAGTTTCAGTATGTGTATTGCATTATTCACTGTATACCCTGGACAATGAAGCTCACTTAGTCATGAGGTTCACCTTTCAGTGATACACCTGTCGACTGCCTGCTATCTCTATATGGTTTTATGACCTCTGTCCAGGCATATCGCTCTGCTAATTTCTGGTCGAATGCAATTTGTACAGTCCAAGACAACATGTGTGGTAATTTTTCTAGCGACAAGTATACACATCTGCGACCTCAACAAAAGAAATATTCGCTAGCAAATAAATAACACGAGAACACGTATTTAGACAAAAGCTAAATTAAGGACTTCTGCATGATTTTTCGCCACGCTCTTCTTAGTCCGTGCGCTTGTTCGAAACGGGTTGGCCCGTCTCCTTATTATACTGGTCTGCAAGCCTGTCATACTCAGCTGCCTGTGATCTAGCCTGCTGCTTCAAGCTCTCTGAAAGTTTATGAAGCCATTGAGTTGTGTCTGGTCATGAAACGTAAAGGCCTTACCGAGATCCTTCTTAAGTCTTTCAATTTCCTTAGTCTGGTCGTTGGCCACGACATTACTTCGTGAGTTGTTCGCAGTCTGGTCATATGGGTCGATTATCACGTGTCTCGGAGAAGTGAGGGGAAATGAACGCACAGCCGTTTTCAACTTGGCGTATTCATCTTGAACGTGAATAAGATCCTGGATGATGTAAAACGTCCGGGCGAGAACAAGGGAGAGGAACAGGCAGAATCCTGTGAGGTACACGTTGCGTTGCGCGCTTGAGGGCTGGTCAACACGTTGGGGATCACGAGCAAGGCAGTGAACGAACTAGAATTTGCGCGCAGCGATTGAGGTCTCTGCGCGTACATCCTGTATCCCCTGTCCACTAGACTTGGCAGTCTCGACCTCCGTGGTGATGCGAAGCATGCGCTGAAGCGCATCCACAAACAAGATCGCGATAAATCTGGTTCGCAAATGTGAGGTCGAAAGGGGTGGAAGATGATAGTTTCGTACATGAACGATATTTTCAGACCGTAAGCAATCTTGGCCACAATGGGGTTTTCCGAAAGGAATCGGAAAAGCCTCCTGCGAACCTTGAAGGGAAGAGGCGCGACAAATACGCAGAACGACACCATCTCCGCCGCAAGGAGCATGAAGGTGAGAGAATAGCTAGTTGGCGAGTTAATTCCAACGGAATACTGCGCGGACAACGACGTACTAGATAGTCATTTCCAAGAGGTAGAGATAAACACAGATGAAAAAGGAGTGTTCGTTTGGGCTCTCCTTTAAGAGCAAGTCGTGGCGAGGGAGAGACAGACGTGGACCACCACATACCACAGTGACGTCACACTTTCGGACCGCAGTCACAACATCACGTGATGGCTTACGCCTGCCCGCGAAATCAATTGTTTTTCGAGATCTTGTTCTCGACATCAGCAATCATGCCCCCTTTGAAGGTCCATATAAAGCATGCGGGAAAGAAACACGATGTCGAGCTTGACCCAGAGCAGCCGCCTCTCGCTTTCAAAGAGGCTGTTTATCAAGCAACTGGTGTCCCCATAGATCGCATGAAGGTTATGGTCAAGGGCGGTGTCCTCAAGGTGCGCCGAGATGTTCGGAAACCTACGTAGAGATGGAAATTTTGATTTTTTTTTTCTATCAGGATGACTCTAATTGGGAAAAAATTGGGCCCAAGGAAGTGCGCGTCTGCGCTATCTGCCTACATTTTCTCAGTGTGCTGAATGCAATCATAGGGCCAGACTTTCATGGTGGTTGGAGCCGCAGGAGAGCTCCCCAAGCCCCCAGCCGAGCCCATTAAATTTTTGGAGGATATGAACGATACCGAGCTGGCAGACGCGGTTGGTTCAATGCCTATGATCCGTCTCTCCGTTCTGATCCGACCGTAGCTTGGGATGCCCGTTGGTCTCACAAAGTGCGCATCAACACAACTGAGCATCGCGCGTCATCTGACGTTCTACACCCAGCTTGGGAAATACCTGCTATATGAGCGCGACCATCCAGGCCTTGCGTGCTATTCCGGAACTACAGACAGCTCTCCTAGAGTTCGCCACGCAATCCCTTCTGTTCAGTACGGGACCTGACGCCCATTATCTTCAGTTCACGTGATACGAATCCTATTGCACGTTCCCTACGCGATCTTTATACGACGATGGCACGCTCGACGGGCGGTGTCATGCCTCTCTCCTTCCTCACAGTGCTCCGAGCTGCGGTTCCCCAGTTCTCAGAGCAAAACAGGACTGGGAATGGCTACGCACAACAAGGTTTTACCTCTATTTCATTTAGACATCTATGAAGCTAAGATGACCCAGATGCGGAGGAGTGTTGGACACAGTTGACCAACCGCCTTAGAGACGTCCCTGGCGTCTCGGTCTCGGGTTCCAATACTTCGCGCTCTTCATTCATTGACCAATACATGACCGGAACTTTGGTCCGCACGTGGGTGGCTTCAGTTGTACCGTGCCTATACGCGGCACAGTTATGTAGTGACTGAATTTTGTCCAGACTATCATCTCCTGAGGCACCTGATGAGCCGCCGAGTGTGATTGAAGAAAATGTGTCGAAAGTCGAATGCAATATCAGCGGGAATACCAATTTTATGATTTCCGGCATCATGGAGGTATACTCGCACCGTCTTTCAACATAGCACCCTCTCATCTTCCACGTAGGCACTCGATCAAACCGTTGTTAAACATTCTTCAACACTGGGGCGCGAAGCGACGTACAACTCAGTTTCCCGCCTATCTCGGTTACCGTCATATCTTGCGATCCATATGGTACGTTTCACTTGGCGACGTGACATTAACAAGAAAGCCAAGATTATGGTGAGCACACTTTGCCGCATGTCTCAACCAGTCG
Organism: Russula foetens; assembly: GCA_003316565.1. Classification (NCBI taxonomy): domain Eukaryota; kingdom Fungi; phylum Basidiomycota; class Agaricomycetes; order Russulales; family Russulaceae; genus Russula; species Russula foetens. The sequence continues at coordinate 10,840 of QFFA01004159.1, read as the reverse complement.
TACCCACCAGGGCCTATGCAGAGGAAAGTAAAATTCCCCAATGAATTCGATACGCTCGATATTGTGACGGATGAGCTCCGGAAGAAGATGCAACCCGTTGCAAGAAAGCGCATTGAGATAGAGAAAGCGCGTGACGAGCGTCGCAAAGTTCGAAAGCGTACGCGGGCTGCGGTCCCTGCCGCGCAGCCTTCCAGTACCAATGCTGGGTCTCCCACCGGGGCGAATGCTGAAACTTCAGGTGGCGGCGATGCCGAGATGACCGAGCCTGCAGCGGAACAGTCCACTGTAGTCGATGAACTACAGCCAGAAGAATGGTATCGCGAGCGGGAGAAGACAGAGCTGGAAGCATTGATAGATCCGTCTATCAAGGCAGATGTTGGAGCAAGCCAGACAGGACTCTATGACCTCGTTGGTGAGTTCATATCGTTGCATCATCAATGTGATGCACTGAGGCTCTGGCATATAGCTATCATCACGCATAAAGGCGCAGCAGCCGATTCGGGGCACTACATTGCGTTCGTTGCACGTCATGCACTGACGGGTAAGGAGGAGGACCAGGACTGGATAAAATTTGACGATGACAAGGTCAGCGTATTCCCCGCTGAGAAACTTACGACCCTCGACGGTGGCGGGGAAGATTCTTCGGCCTATGTCCTCGTGTACAAGAGCAAAGGTTTGTGAGGATGAATACAGGAAATTTTGCGCGTGCATAGTCCATCGGATTGTACTCAGCATTTGTCGATTAGTTGCGCACGACTATCGATCAATGGAAAGGCATCTGGAACGTCGTTGTACCATTCACACTATCTAACGATTAATTCCTGTGGCGGGCATGCTTTCAGTCCGAATCCGCAAATGGCGCGCGAAACATGGCCCTCGAATCTCACGCGAACCCCTCGGCCTCGTCGTGATGAGGTGGTACGCGAATGCGTCCGACTGCGCGAAGGATGCTACGCCCCTGACTGATGGTTGACGCAAGGCACGGTCATCATGACATCTTCTGATCAAGCTAATACGACGTCGCGGAAACAAACTTAAGAACAAAGCCACGGGCCATGCGCCTCGCGGTGTGGTGGTGTAGTATTGTGAAAGCCCGGCAGGACCGGCAAAAGTTAATTGCTGATCTCGCTCTATGTGAATAATCCGGCACCATGGCGGCGCGAGAGGAAACAGGCGATACCGCCACAACTAGTCCCCTCGGGTGCTATCAGTATGCCCCCATGTGCTATCATATTAAAGGTCGTCCCGTCCCAGTATCACTCACGCCGATTTTCTCTGACATCTGACATACAGTGCCTCTTCACTGCCTCGGGCGCTCCCTTTTACTCGTGCTCTTGATGTAACCTGTGATCTACAGTACGTATAATGGGCTACAATATCCAGCAGAACCGTGACCACCTTGCGTCCGAAGATTCGAGATTCCTACGCGGAGCAATCAAGCGGTAGCGTTTGCACACTCTCATCTATGATGGGTCTATCCATCTAACTTACCATCATAAGACGTCTTTGATAATAGTTGGAGCGCCGCTGTGAAAACGGTGGCTTTTGCTGATCATCAAGATTGATGGATACTGATGCACGAACAAGCGCCCGCAACGTCCCAGATGCTTTGCGTCGGAAGACGTGCAAGCGCCCTCCTTGTTCTTCTTTCAGCTATGTTGATGGGCCTGCGCCCTCCCTGTCTTACAGACCAACTTACCCTGTTTGTCACTAACATGACTCATTTCTTTGACCGCCTTCTGGTCTTATTTTTCTGTTGATTATTCTTCTCTCCCAGAATGTCCAGATTGTGGAGGTGGCCAAATGGGTCAGGTCCGGTCGGGTCGAGAACTGACAAAAGTCGGCAACATACTGTAGCTCAGTAAAAAGCCTAAGTCAATTGATTGTGTGGCTGTGATGCCCCCCGCGGCATTGGGTGACCAGCGGAACTCACGTCATGATCAGACTGCATCGGAAACCCGCGAGACGATCCGTGATTATTATGTCCCCCCCCAAAACCAGTTGGCAAACTCAATCGTATTACCAGTAATGGACGTGATGGTGGTGGAATTTCTACGTAGTAGTACCGATAAAACTTCCGTCTTGGCAACAACGGTTGCATTCCATTTAGCAGCACAGATGAATATTCGATGAATGAATACTAATGAGTGTGCGAACAATATTCCTAGAAAGGCCGTACCTTGGTGACTGGCGACTGATCCCCATGCACCGCTCCTGGTAGTTGGCGTGTGAAGGCCATTGTATTGTATTGCTCGTAACCAAAGAGCATGGAAGCCCTCCGGCGACACTATCCATATCTCAAGGTCAACCACACCTATTCTCAATGTGTGGAATGTTTTCCGCTTCAGTTCCGGTGGCTAAAAAGGACACCGAAAGAAGCGACACGCTGGCCTGACTGGGAATGGCTATGGAGTCACGATGGGGAGTCAGATGGATTATAGGATGTACCACCGCACCCGTAACACGTAGGGAGAGGATAGGAAGAGCACCCGAACTTACCCTGCTATCGGATATTTCGGCCAGTCATATCCAAAAGACTCGGACTGCAATGGATACGTTCCGAGAGGGAATTTTTCTATTCGTTCTAGAAGGAATAGAACATAGCCACGATACGCAGACTAGAAGTCTCGTGGGGCTGAACACCCATTTTTGATTCAAAGACCGAGTCGGCCGATACTATGGGGATATCCGTAGGAAAGAAGTCACCATTAAATGTACAAAAAAGGGTCTCGTCACCTTCAAGCGTCGGCAAACTCTATGGGCCGATGTGGGTCCTCGAGGAGCGTCACGAGATGGTCGTTTCCTAATTGTCCTTATCGGACCGTGGTTCTAGTAGCATACCGGTACTTCGGACAGCCGTTTCCACGTCGCGAAGTGCATCCTATGCAACAGAGAGGCAAAGGTCATAAAGGGCCGATGATCGACCCTCTTCTCCCATTCATCACTGCATACACTCACATACTGTATGAGACGGGACCACGTAGAGTTCTTGATGGAACACATGTTGGGAGAAAATGTGAGGGCAATTATTATCATTTGAGAAATATATGCCAGCGCTATGTCCCAAGGACCGCCGGTCAGGTTTCATGCGAAGTGATAGAATCGATACATGCCTTCGGCTTGGTTTCGTATGACCGCAAGTGGTTGAACTATATCTGTAGATTACACCAGGAGGTCGTGGTGACCATGACGAAGAAAATGGGAATACGGTTTGATACTCGGTTTACCGCTCGTATGTTATGGGGACAGAGCCTCATAGAGGAGACGCACAAACCATCAGCTACCTCCTAACGCCTCTACGATCATCGTTTCATAACAGGGGCGGAAGGAAGACAGAGACGAGTACCAGACTTTCGGCGGAGTGGAATCCTCGTACTTGGCCCTCGGACGAATGCCAGACCCATAAACATACTGTATCCATTGCCAGACCTACTGATGAGCCGGGATAAGGAGCTACAGCGAATCGAGAACCGTACGCAGAAACGCACCGCCACTGCATTTGTGCACAGCGCTTATAGCATTTTCACTCGGTTCTAAATCCCGGACGGAGGGCATGTGGAGGCTACCACGAGAATCGGATCATATCAGTAAAGCAGATTGCTGTAGTGGTTCAGAATAAGTCAATCCATACCCTTGAAGTCACGGAAGCTCCCTATCCGACTTCATGCATAAGGAGAACCAAGAAAAGTTTGAGATCGGAGCTTCTCGCGCCAAATTCCTTTGTAACCCAAAGGTGTTAGTGAGCACAAGGAAGGGCGGTAGTTGTTGAAGAATAAGCAACATCCCGCCGCGTCGCCAAACAACGCTCGTCGGAGGTTCCCTGGAAGGGAACTTGAAGACCGTTACGGAGAGATGACACATTCCCTCTCACAGACACGAAGACGCGTGTTGACGTTGACCGCCCGTCACGGAAAACACCTTCAGTGCTTCACGCCACAGAGCACGACTGTGTGTAAGTAAATAACAGCAAAAATGTCAAATAAACGGCCCACAGCTTGCGAGTTCCAACCTTCGAACCAGACTCGACGGAAATCTGGAAGATCCCTATCGGATGGCCAGAACCACAGGACCACATGGTGCCAACGCCCCTTCTTATCTGTCATAGCTGACTTGAATTTTGAATAGGACTCCAATCGGGTGGTGCAGAAACTGGGTCTCCAAGCACTAGTGATGCGTAACCCGGACAGATAGCTCCTTATAGCGAGTAAAAGTGCCAGATAACGCAGAAGCTCTCCTCGTCCGGCTCGTCCCAGACTCCCAGGCACCATTCTAGAGGGATGGGTCGATTACTGCCGCAACAACCTGAACGCGGTTTTCGATCACGCCTTGCATCCAGTGCATGCATAAAAATAACGAGGACGGTCCTATTTGTCAGATGTTGTGTGAGAATGATCCAGGCCAGGATTGGGCGGCGGGCCTGGACTCGGATATATGATCGTTCGCGGGTGTGTTAAGATAACAGTTGGGCACTTGCCTGAATGAGGATGGACGCAGTAACGGGGCTGCTCCTGCAATGGGTGTTATCAGAACGATCTATCTATGTTCCCACCCCTCGTCCTCGTCAAACCGACTCCTCGGAAAGGTCTGCAGTAGGCAAACAGAAAAGAAAATCAGACGTGGTGTGGTGACCAGTGATCACGAGACTTCATTGCCTTGTTGAGGTCTCACGTGACCACCTCCACATCCTCTAAACCAACGTTCAACCTAATTAAAGTGACTCGTGACTCAGACGAGGGATTCGATAGCCTGAGATTTAATTCTGAATTGGTGCTTCTATCACCTCGGTCCCGTGGTAAGCGATACTCCCTCAGGCAGAAGCTTAAGAAGCCACAGAATGCAATAGCCTACCGTGGAGCATCAATCACGTTCCGAGCAATCAACCCACTGGCAAGAGGGGATTCAGACATTAGAACATCGATTGTAGTGATGCAGGCCCAACTTGGTTAAATCACGTCCACAACAGTGCTGATCCGCTTGTGTATGGTACTTGTGACTCGGAGCCCCTTGTGATGAGGCAAGCCCACTCCAATGCTCCATCGTCAGATCACGGCATGCTAAGCGAGGATAGACGGCACGATGGCTCTGCCAGCATTATGCAGGTTGTAGACACCATATTAAGTAGGTTGGGGCCATTAGTGGGGCACAGGGTAACAATCGATGTTTCAATGTGCTAAAGATACATATATCATACATGCATATACTACTATTTGACTGAGAAGTCGGACCTTTTGCGCGTCGCGGGTTGTCAGGATACAGCCTACGATCCGAAACGGGCCATGATATCGATCATCCTCCGATCAGCGTGCGGCGCCGTACATCATACTGCGTTGCTGCCGTTCATACAATGGTCCTCGGCGCGGATCATGTTCATGGGGTCTGGAGGCGACAGTTTGGGATCGGTCGCATCTTGCCCGGGGTTGAGAGTCCAATACTTGTAGCTGAGGAGCCCAAAGAAGGGTATATTAGAATAGTTTGCTTTGCATCAGCACAGAACCTCGAAAAAACGCAGAAATAGGTAGCCGCCCACGCGCGGCGGGAACCCATGACGTACTGTAGCAGAGTGATATAGAGCGCGGTGGACAGGAGTGCGCCCAGAAATGGACCCAGCCAGTACTGTATGTGAAATAGTTGTGTTCGTCAGTATCTGCCCTTCGAAGCGTGGAGGGTGAGAGAGATGTGTCGAAGGAAGGTTTCCATTCCATCCTTTTTTGTCCCCCCAAATGTTCGATTTTGGCCAACAAACAAAACCAGAGATAGATACACGAAAAAGAGAGGTCGCGATGGTGGAGAAAATGCGACTTACGATCCAGTGTGAATCATTTGGGAACCCCGACACGACCGCTGGTCCGAAAGCACGCGCGGTATTCATGGCTGCACCGGTGTAGGGCACAGCGAATCTATCATATTTTCTCTGCGTCAGACTATCGTGAGTTGTTGGTAGGCAGGCCTGGACTCACAAATGACAAACGAAGAGCGTCAGGCCCACGCCAATCTTTTTTTTTTCCATAGGCGGTTCGGAAAAAGGACCGTCAGTCTTCGATTCCGGACGGACGGAATTTCATGACGCGGGAAGCAGGGACACCACACATACCGGAGCAAATGGAGTCGAGCTATGCTTTTCGGCTGCCAGCATCAGGACAGCAAGGCAGAGCGCAGCAGTGATGAACATCTCGATGAAAACGCCCTGAGCGCGATTGACATTCGCGGAAAGCACCGTGCTAAGTGGGGAGGTTAGCCGAAGCCATACCACTGATTGTGGAAAGAGGAAATCGAAGGAAGGGCGCCCGGTACAGGGGCGGCATCCAACGCTGGCACGTACTTGTACGTAAGTGGACCGGGAGTAAGCGCGAATACGATGCCAGCCGCAGCAATGGCACCCGTCAATTGCGCGATGCAATACAGCACGAACCGCGTCGGCCCAATGCAACCGAGGAGGAGGAGAGCGAGGCCGACGTCGGGGTTGAAGAGCCCGCCCGTGGCGCGGAAGAAGAGCCAGGCGGACACGAGCAAGCTGAGCCCGAAAGCCGTCGCGATGTAGAGCGCGCGCTCGAGGTCCGACCCCAGTGCTGCTGCCTCATGCGAGCCCTGGATCGCGCCGAACGCGATGAGCAGGAACATGGTCGTCCCGACAAATTCGATGGCGGCCGCCTTGGCATCATCGACCAGCGTCGTCCTTGGCCAGTAATCTCTGAGAAACGTCGTCTTCGTCTTCATCGTCGAGGGGTGGGGGTAATTATTGAAAATGGTTTTAGGATGCAGAAAGTCGGAGGGGTAAAGTATGTCGCGGTTGGCTCCTTTATCGTCCGTCCAGTCCTTTCTGATTGCGTCGTCATCGATACGCCTACTGGACCCAACGCCTTGGGCAAATTTTAAACGGCCCCCGTCTCAATCCCGCTAAGGTTAGAGCAGATGAACTTACTTTGTCACGGGCCCAGATATGGGGGCTGAGAAACGTTAGACCAAGTAACCAATCAATGGTGGGGCTAGGACCATGTGTTCGTGTTGGGCATCCCGCCGGAGCCAGAATTAAGCGAAACATCATCGTCTGCCACCACAAGCAAGGCCTATCTGGTTTCCGTCGGAACGTTCAACAGAACAGAAACGACAAGTTCCATTCCGGTACGGCACGAGTCCAAAGTCGTGCCACGTGGCAGTTTGAAAAGGGTGGTATCTAGGGTTGTTAGTTCAGTAGGTGGCTGGGATGGATTAATATTTGAAATGGTGTTAGCGAATGGGGAAAGATACGTAGAAGCAGGCTCGTAGACGTCCGAGTCGAACCCTCCCACCTTATGACATGTCGTATCAATTAAACAAACCAACTTTGAACATGGGGCCCGCGTGATCTATATTTTGAGTAATTACGACCTGATGTGACCTGAAAACGAGCCCTCTATTAGTACTGGGCGTCGATGGATGTCTAGAGCACCAGAGTCATCCCCTTCGACCGTTCAGCAGCGAATCTGTCACCAAGTGTCCCAGGTGGTTTTATCAATATCAAATTTAATGGCGGAGCGTTATTAGAATGCGACGGCTAGATTGAAATCGAACGCAGGAGACTCAAAAGAAGCACGCCGACATCATCAAGGGTCACCGGAAAGAAGTCGTTGACAAGCGTGAGGGTCATGGAGGTGGTTACAAGTAGAGATTATGGACTAGTTATGCCATAACTCATGTATTGTCCGCAAACGAGTCCTACACATCTATAAAGAATGGTTAATGCCGGCTCTCAGGTGATACCTTGAATCCACCATGCTCACACCATGCTGGCCTTCATGCACTATCATCGCATTCACAAAGCCTGCAAGATGTAGCCATCCATATCTGCATTGTCTTTCGTGACCAAAAACACAGATAATCTGTCTAGAAAAGCCCCAGAAGATCTTCTTGTTGGTTCAACGATGTCGATGGCGCCGCCGTTGGTGGTGCCTGAGGGGCGGCACCGCCAAATGCATCGAATGAAGCAGGAGGTCCTGGGCCGACGGGCATAGTCGACGACAAGGATGCGCTCCCGAAAATCGAAACGAGGTCGTCGAGTGGGTTGGCCGATGTGCCGGACATGATGCTCTTTGCGGCTGGCTGCTGCAGCACTTGCGTGGCCGCGAGCCCCTTCGGCTCCTCCGACGCGGGTTCGTCGTCGAAGTCCAGCAGGTTTTCGGATGCCTGCCCTGCGGCGACGGTTTGCAGTGCCGTCTTTGCCGAATCTGCGAGGCTTTTCACACGAACACGTACCCATCAGAACTTACGGTGCTCCTATAAAGACAAGGAAGGAAACTCACTCTGTCCCTCTGCGCTGCATCGCTTCGGCGCCGATCCGTCCCTGGCCTATGAATGTTGCGGAAGGTTTCTGATATACACCCGCTAGGCTCGAGATCTCTCCGATCAACTCGTTGAGTAGCGCAGGTGCAACAGTGGTGCGAGGTAAGGAGATCGGTGGCCGATGCGCAAGGACGACGGACTACAAAGGAAGAGTATGAGGAGAGCACCGATGGCCACGGATTTTGCGTCTCATACCTTCGCTGCTCCTGGATCTGTGGATAGGAGGCGCCAGTAGATGTATGCGCGGTCCCGGACATCAGGTGAGTCACAGTCCTTCGTTGCAGTGTTAAGGACACGCTGGACCAAACCCTGGGATGAGTCAGGTTTGTAAAGGAAGAGCTTCACGACTGCAGTAAGCGTCTGCAGTTGCACCTAAAAAAAAGCGAACGTATGAGCTAACAATTATGTACCACGAGATAGGCCAAATCCGCACAGAATAGGACTCCTCAGTAAATGTGTCAACGAAAATGTTCAATAGTTCGTCAGCATTCTCGATCTTATTTGCATATTCGCCGATGATCCAAATAAGTGATGCCTTTGCTTCTGGCTCATCCAGTTCCTCCAAATTCGCGCATAGAGTCGGGATGACGCCTTCATACGTCATTGGGTACCTGCGGAAAATGTCCTGAAAAGATGATAATCAGCAATAGCGGTAGTATATTGAGAAAGAGTAAGACCTTCATAACCACAACAGCCTCTTGCACGACATAGCTAACCCGAGTCGAAATAAGTTCTAATAATACATTGACGCAGCGCTCGGCGCCAGCTTCAATCTTTACGGCAGCTTGCCCTATCGCCTTTATACTGCGTCTCACAAAGTCGACGTCAACTTCGGAGGCATATCTATCATGTGAAACGATCAGGATGGTTGGAACCCGGTGGAACTTGGCCAACATACTCTTTCAGCTCGCTCAATAACGCGTCGACATTGTGTTCGTTGGCCAAGCGAACCATGATGTCCAGCTTCTCCACTTTGACGTACAGGGGGTCGTTATACTTGCAAAAAAAGACGCGCATCTCGTTAGAGAGGATATCGCTACGCTTTTGTAATAGAAGGTTGATGTTTCGCAGAGCAATCCACTGCACTTCTGGCGGAGAAGAGAGTAGTGTGACGAGGGGTGGTGCCATCTTCCGGATGAGCTGCTTGTTGAAATCTTCGCGCGAAACCTTGCGCATGTGGATCATGATCACCTACTGCCAAGCTTTACCCGCGAAACTCGCCAACAAGAGGGATGGACGAGGTGGACGTACCCTCACAGCACCGAGGACAACGCTTCCGTTGACGTGCTGGAATTGCGGTACAACACGTTCGCATATGTGTTCGCTCTCCTTCTCATCCTGCGCCTCGTACCGAGCAAGAGCAGAGAGTATAGCGACGCGGCCCCACTCAGAGCACTCGTTGAGCGCGATGAGGAGCTTGTTCAGGATCGTAGCGGTGACAGTGAAGATGGCTGGATCTGACGAGGAGGTGGATGGCTGCGACGTCGCTGATGTGTGGATATCTGCCAGTGCAGTAACCGTGTTCGCGACGACCTTGAAGAAAGGTATCAAAACCAGGCGAAAAGGAGGCGGGCAAAATACACGCACCATGGGGTTGCTGTCCGAAATCATCTCATGGAGTTGCTCCAGGAAGCCATTCTCCAGCACGAGCTCCGGCTTGAGGTCGTACAATTTGGCGACGCACAGCGCCGCCGTCTTTCGCACGTACGGGTTCTCGTCGTGTAGGCACTTCTGCAGCGGGCCTGCGAGGTAGTCGATGATCTTTTCGACGCGGATGCAACCCATCGTGCGGATGGCGAGTGCGCGGACGAGTGGATTGTGGTCGTCCGAGTCCTTGACGAACGTGTTGACGGCGAGGATGACGAGGTCGGGCTGCGTCTTGGCGTAGTTAATGAGATAGAGATAGACGAGCTTCTTTTGCTCGATGTCTTCGGTTTGCATGTTTTTGAGAACGTCGGGAAAAAGGCCGCTGACATCTTTGCGGGTGCTATAAGAGAAAATCGAAGCAAGATATTTCACACGTACCCTTTCCGACCGTCATGTTAGCGATAACCCTCTTGATGGCATCTTTCCGTTTGTCACGATACTCACTGTTAAGGTCAGCGCGAAGCTCAAAGTTCTCGCCTGTATGACGATGAATTGAGACAACATCGGACACGCGAAAAAGCCAAACCTTTCTTTGGTGCAGCCCTGGAAAAAACGTTCATGTCGGGAAGGAAATGAGAATGGATGGATGAAGCCCAAGCGCGTGTCCACTACCCATACAAGATCTTGTTACGTGTTACGTAATCACGATTACTGCGAGACCGTCGCTCACACAAGTACAAGTTCTAACTTCAGATAACACAGTGCATTATTACAATACTATGGTACTAATTCGTACATGACACAACTCGGTATCTTCGCGAGTAGAACTAGTTCAAATAACTCAGTCATGCGGCGCGCGGGCCTCGCCAGTGACTGCCTTCTTCCCACCTGCCTCACGAAGCTCTCCAGCTTCGTGCATTTCCTGATTTCCAGTAAC
>QFFA01004152.1:0-21709 GCA_003316565.1 Russula foetens | reverse complement strand
GGATCCAATACATTTTACCAGACGACTTGTTTGGCTCACTGCGGGTCTCACTCGAAATTCCGGCTCCTAATGTTGATGGGGTACCCTGATGGGGGACTGGTGCCCCTAGAGGCGCACTGCGTTCGTATGGAGGGAGTGACGGAGAGTCGCTTACGGGTACCGGAACATACGTTATGACCGGTACAAATTTGTATTGAGAAGGCCCGCTAACGGCGGCGGCAGGTTCCGAGGGTATTCCAGTTTGCCTCGCTATCAAGGGGTCCACGCGATATTGCTCATTGGGGGGCACTCTGCTTTCAGGTTGAGGGCGTTGTTGCGAAATAGAATGACTGGGCCGTGCCTGCGATCCACGTGCCTCCCTCGTGCTAGGTGATACCGTGATCATTGACGACTCCGTGCGCGCTATAGGGTAATAGAGGAGATATGAATGGCAAAGTCGATTAAAAAACGAAGGATGACGCACCGGAAGGTTGGTGATGACCCACACCATCAGTGAGCTTCGCTTGGGGTTTATTCTCAGTCGCTTTCAGAGGCGAGTCCACTTGTGTAACAGATGGCGCAAGCGTCTCCCCATGGTGACGATCCTCCGGAAGTCTTGAAGACGTATCATCGCTGGCCTTTCGCTGTGATCCCGTGAAAGCTCCCTTTTGTGGTACGACTGTTGCGGGCAAAGAGCGCCCGACGGATTTCGACGGAAGGATGGGACCAGGACGCGTCTCTCCCTCCTTTTGGGCCTCTTGGGAGGCTATTGGGGCGGTTGGTTCAGACACACGGGAAGACTTAGTTCGGGAAATGGATGGTACAGCACGAATTTGCGAGTTGCCCACTGCGGTAGGAGGCCTGGGATTAGTGTCCGCACTGGGGCCTGTTGAATTGTTCTTCGAGAGTACACCAGTAGTCTGCTTCGGTAGGCTCTGTGTAGATGCAGATAATGACGGAGGAGGTAGCGCGAGGGACGCTTCCTGTCTATCCGACGGCAGCAACGAGTCTGAAGAACGTCCGACTCCTCCTCTAGACTCACCGTCGTTGGGAAGATGCGACGTGCTGGAACCAGACCCATGGCCGAGGCTATTGGGGTGCATGGATTCAGCGGAGCTTTCTGGAGCAGCCTTTGGGTATCGTTGGCTATGCGGAGCAAAGCTGCTTGGGGGACTTGACTCGGGCTTACGGCGTTGGGTAGTGTACGAGTCAGTGGCAGGGATTTCCTGCTGGCTCCCGGGCTCCTGGGATGCTGTTGTTCGCTTTCGCTCCGTCTTGCCCAAAGTCGATCCCTCTGGAGCTCGCTTAGCTTCGCGCCCAACTCCTTCATTTCCTCGAATGCGAGAGTTGCTCCTGTCCAAGCCCTGTGGTCCGGATACCGGCTGACTCGGAGGCTGGGAAGGCGAGCCGACCGCAGAAGCAGAACGTACTGGGGGTAGAGGTGGTCTAAGCGGTGAGGCTGAAGGGGTTGATTGACTCTGCTCGTTGGGATAAGCTGGTCCTTTAACTTCATCGGGTGCGTGTGGTAATTCGGACGGAGCCCCACCACTCCGGGCATCACTCTCGGAAACACCTGGAAGTCTACCGCGAGCTATGCGTGTCCAACCTGATGCTGTCTTTGTGATGGCTGGTGCTCCTACATGGGATGGTGGTAACGCAGAGAGGCTTGGTTGATTCGGAGGATGAGCAGAATGTGTGGAGGGTTTAAGGGACGGATTGACGGAAGGTATGCGGTCAACCCTCGGAGCGTGGGGCCCAATGACATTTCCTTCACCTAGAGCCTCGTCTGCAACAGCAGGAGGCTACAGTGGAGGGCTACTGTTAAGGACTACAAGTACCAATACGCCAATGCTTTACGGCTCACCTGACCACCTCGAGGCCGTGCCTTGGGAGCAGTGTCAAGCTCGCTTGTGTCTCTATCCCTGGATGTCCTCGGACGTGTAGTGGAGGCTGTCGCAGGAACAACAGTAGTTGGGTTGTTCACGAGACGACTGTCCCTTCTCCGTGATGGTTGATCAGAAGTTGCCGAGGTGTTAGCGCCCGTGGCAACTCTCCTAGCGATGTCTGCGTAGGACGGTGTCCCCTGTAACATATGGAGAGTGATTGCCAGGTGAGATCCCGAATAAATCGTCTCATCCTCGCCCTAGGATATACTCACAGACCTGGATGGCGGGACAATACCGGTCCGTGGATGGTTGTTGGGTGGAGGTGAGCTTGGAAGGGGTCTCGGTTGGGACGAGGGAGACCGTGACTTGTCGTCTTCTGCTTTCTCCATGAGAGAGGGTATTTGAGGTTAAGTGAGCAAGTGGATTGGCTGAAACATAGCCTTGAGTGCATCCCCGCTTCTAAGGACTGGCACACCGTGCTGATAACTCGAGGACTGCTGCATGTCTGGGTAGCGGGTGGCTGGATGATACTTGACGGTTTTCACGCTGACGATTCCAGTTCAGTTCTCCCGTAAAAGGGATAGTTCACGTCTAGAGCGGCGTCAGCCAGCTTGTCCACCAATCAGTGAGCTCATCCGCGTCGGGCGATCAAATTTGATCAAACTCAGCTTGCGCCCTCACTCAATGATCCCTCTCGGCACGGCGGCGGAATCTGACTCTGCTTATTTCAGCTCGCAACTCAGGCTATTAAACGAGTCATTTCACGCACAGGGAACGCCCTACCACAAGCTCTCATCCTCATCTCTTCTTTGTCTCTGTCTTTAACCATGTGAAGTCGGCACGTGGAGATCTTAGTAGCGCCACCTCAACGTGTACTCAGAGCGATGATAGGGGTAATGATCGTACGTTGATTAACATAAGGTGATACTCGTGAAACGTGAAGAGAGCGATGAGTTTCTTCTCCTCCAACAAACGATGAGGTATTGTATTCCTCCTACAACATGACACGGACACGAGTCGATGACTGCGCAGGTACAAACTCCCTCTGGCACGGGCAACGACAATGATCAATCACCCAGACCGCTGTGGATCACTTTTTGCTCTATTTCGAAGTCTAGTTTTATAGAGGGTGACGCGGATCGCATGAGCAATGAGCTTCTTTCCCACATATACAGGACACACCCACACAGACATTTCGTCACAAGCACCGTGGTCGTCCGCAGCACCATAGCGCACCGAGGCACATTCCATGATAACGGTCGCGTACGAACGACTCGGATCTGGGACTGGAAGCTCACCCGCAAGCGTCCCGCGCATCGCGGACACCACGCGCAACACGCCCACACGATAACACATTGCTTGTCCCAAAGACACGTGGCGCAGGGGCACATATGGCGTTCCTTATGGATCACACAGCCCGCGACCTATGTCGAGAAAGGTCACTCAAGAGTGTCATTTTGGCATGGGGGGTGCGCACCTCTTGTATTAATATTGTTCTCTGTTGAAGCAGATGGTATCGGTGGCAGATTTCGATCTCAGGTTCCGGCGAGTGACATGGACCGAGGACTGAAGTAGTTTCTCACCGATTGGTATCGTCACACCACTCAAGTCAAAGAAGGCGTGCAATTAGATGTGATGTATTCGACCCTGTGCCAAGAACGGCACTCAGGAACGAGTCCTGTTGGTGACAAACTCGGTGAGAAGAAGAGCAAGAATATGACTAGCTTTAAGTATCGTTGCGGATGCATTACGTCGAATCTTCGTGGCCTGTTGCACGCTTGATGTCGTCGTGATAACAATGAGGCCGCGTACAGGCAAGCTCACTCCTACGTTAAAGTGCCAAGTGACTTCGTTTTGAATCTGTACACGAGCAGCCTGAAAACTAAGATCATACGTCATGTCACGAGTCCAAGTGCGTCAGAGCGAAGTGAGAAGTCGGAGATGTTGGAATGCAAGCCAAGTCTTCGAAAGGACTGTATATTGGTGTAGCTACCTATTGGAATGTAAGCTAGGTAGGTAACATGTCCGTAAGCAGTAGAAGGACGGGAACGCGTATAACGCTAGCCTTCGGAAGGACTGAGGGATGGTAAAGGCGCGGTGAAACCTACTTAGAAACCAGGGAAAAAGATACAGTCTGGTCGATAATAAATTGTGTCTGTATGCAAGTGCGTCCTTGTTTGAAAGTTAGCGAGCGTTTAGAGCTATCATCCTCTCGGGAGCATACTCAGCCCAACGAGAGACCGTCGGAGTAGAGGTGTGCTCCCCTGCGTTCCGTTGCCCCGCGCGCCAGTCTGTGTGAGCAACATAGATTCAATCGCAATTTGATCCACGAAAAACAAAAGAGAATGGCATTCGTTAACACCGATTGCTGACCGAGTGTCGAACCATCTTCCCACCATCATTACCTTCACGGAGATGGTCGATAGATGGTGCCGCAACAGGTATCGGTTTGTTCACAAGCAAGGACAGAAGATTTTGCTAAGTATGCCTTTCTTCTTCCTTGGGACAATTTCTGGCGGACGACTTCGTGATGGTTCCCGGGCCGACGGCTGCGTAGGTGGTGTGGGTGCCGGCCGCGAGTGTTCTAGTGGTTTGGGTGCCGGTCGGAAGCGTTCTGGTGGGGTGGCTGTTTGTTCCCTCCTTTCTGGAGTCATGTGTATTGATGCGGCAGGTGTTGGTGGTATCACGGCCACTCTTGGTACTGAAGGCACGAATGGTTCCTGCTCCTGTGGGCCATGACCTTTCCGCTCCGGAGGTCCGCTCCCTTCCGACATTTCCCGTAGCCTTAACCCACGGTCATCGTCATCGAATGAATCTCGTGTTCCACGGGGCCCAGCCACCCGTCTAGGACCAGTGATTGGCAGGTCATGACCCTCCTGGGGAGCACGTGGGACTTTGCTTGCATCATTGTCTCGTTCCAAGGAAGTATCAGACCTGTTTCTATCCTGAATCTTGCGGCTTGAGAGCGCCGCCAATTGCCTCACACCGCCACCACCGCCACCACCACCACCACCACGTGCGGAGGTCACTTGGGAATAGCGCACTTCGACGGACTCTTCTCGGTCCGGGGGAGGATATACAGCTGCAACAGCGTCACCTCTAGTAGGAAGGAGGCGTTTTAGGTCTTCAGGACGGTCCGTATGACCTTTGTCGTTGTCGTGGCGTGGCGCTTCCAGCACAAGTGATGCTATGCGTGACAAGACGAAGGTGCCAGTGAGTTTTAATGGTGGCAAAGAGAAGACGAATACTTCTTACCAGGCAGTTTCTTTGGTTCATCACGGACGTCACTAGGGATTCTGGTACCTGATCTTGATGGGGCTTCCTCTTGGGTGACTGGGGGTTCGTATGGAGGAAGCGATGGGGAACGGTCGGGGTTGTGAACCTCGTCTGGGTGAACCGGAATATACGCAATCACTGGTCGAAAGTGTGGGAAAGAGGGTACTCCAGTGGGCGCCGCATGTCCCGAGGAGGGTAGCCCCGTCTCCCTCGTTATCGAGGGATCCGTACGATGTTGTTGGCTGGGCACTGTGCCGCTGCTTTCATTGCGAGAGTGTTGTGGCTGCGAAATGGGGTGTCCGTTCTGTGCTTGCGACCCAAGGTCTTTTCCTATGTTTGATGTCACCTTGAATATCGGTGGCGCTGCATGCACCATGGGTGATAGAGAAGAAATGAGTGCCAAAGTTGGTCTAAAAATATAAAAGATGACTTACCAGATGACTGAGTACGACTTATTTGATCACTCGGCTTCACGTGGGGTTTATTTCCAACTGCTTCTTGAGGGGGGTCCCGCTGTACAACCGAAGGTACATGTGTCTCCCCACGACGACGATCACCTGGAGGTCCCGAGAAAGTACCATCGACGGTCTCTGGAGGTGACCTCGCAGGAGTTCCTTTCTGTGGGGCTAGAGGAGCAGCTGTGGAATAAGGCTGCCCGGCGGATTGCATGGATTTCGACGGAAGTATGGGTCCTGGACGGGTTTCTCCCTTGGCCGAGGCCAGTTCTTCCGCAACTCGCCTAGCTTCGCGCCCGACTCCTTCATTTCCACGAATGCGGGAAGTGCTCCTATCTAAGCCCTGCGGCCCGGATTCTGGCTGAGGTCGGGAAGGTAAACCTGCCACAGGAGCGGGATGCTCTGGGGGTAAAGGTGGTGTGCCTGATGGGGCCGAGGGGTCTGTATGACCTCTTTCGTTGGAGTACGCTTTCCCTTTATCTTTATCGGGAGGGGGAGGTAATCCGGATGGGCTTCCACCGGTGTGGGCGTCCTCGTGGGGCTCGTTTGGACGTTTACTGCGGGCCGTGTGCATCCGACTCGACGCTGCCTTCGTTATTGTCGACGCTACATGAGGTGGATGCGGAGACGTAGAGACGCTCGGTTGGTTCAGAGTTGGAGCCGAGTGTGTGGAGGGTTTAGGGGAAGAATGGACGGAAGGAGTATTGTCAACTACCTGGGCGAGGGGTTTGACCGTATTTCTTTCGCGCGCTGAGGCCGCCTGGGGGAGGGGTGATCGATTCCTTTTCTCCAGTTCTTCGATTCCGAGAGGCCCGGAGGAATCAGTACCAGTCGTTTGTGATGCTCGCGTGGGTGGTACATTCCGCGATGACGTAGGAACGTCCTTGGGAGTGAACGTGCCAGATGACTTGGAGGAGGACATGGGTGGTGCGGCTACACTGTGTACGTTGTCTACGCTAGTAAGGGGCTGGAGAGGAGGATGAGTTCCTGGTGAGCATTATAAACAAGTCCTACGTGAAAATGAGGGCTCACCTGGCCACTTCGAGACCGCGACATGTCTTTTTTATTCTTTGACGTCCTTTCACGACTCGTGGACGCAGCCGTAAGATCAGTGGTTGACGGATGATCAGTGAGACGAGGATCTGTGGTCCGCGATGGCTGATTAGAAGCGGCACCGATATGGGCACCCGTAACACCAGGGGATTCGTTGCTGGAAAGTGCCATCTTAGCGAACTCGGCATAAGATGGCACTCTTGGCAATGTTTCTGGATCGGTTGCCAGATGAGATGACGGATTCATCAACTCGGCCTTATTCTGGGATAAATTTGTAGACTTTGAGACGATATTTCCTGACTGCGAGACAAGGCCGGACTGTGGAGAGTTGTCAGAGGGCATTGGTGATCTTCGCAGAGCATTTTGTCGGGACGAGTAGAATTGTTGCGTGTTATCGTCGGACCTATCCATGGGGTGTTAAGATATTCGATTTGGAGGTGAGAAGGGTGAAGAGGTTTGCTTGGATGTGGTGTTGAAGGGTGATATACCCCCGTCCCAGGGATCGGTGCGCCGTGCTGATAACGTGAGGCATGCTGCGTGGCTGGATGTCGTAAGGCTGTTTGATAATTGTACGCTGTGAGTGCGATGTCTCTTCTAAAAGGGTCAATAAATCGTCTCAAAGCGGAGCATTCCAGTGCGCCTGGGCGACCAAATAAACAAGATGTCAAGCATTTGATCGATCAGACCCAGCATGCTCTATGCGAGGCATGGACCGCAAACGTGTCTCGCAGAACTGCATCTTAGCTCAGATTGTAGTTTCAAAGTTGGTCGTTTCAGACCCGGAGACGTCGGGGTCAATGAAAGCTTCCGTATGCCAAGCAGTGGTGGGAGAGAGTGTTTCAACCTTCAACACAAAGTCGGACGACGTTTTAGTGCTTGGTCACGTGTCCGCTTCTGAAGGCTGGAGCCGCCACGTGGCCCCCTGTGATGTGATCGGGACGGAAAAGGATCGGATACTTCGAAGGCGAATACCATGTACTGTGCCGCGTAGTACCACTACTGTAGTACTGAACAATTTCGACTAATATTAATACATTGTGGTCTTCAGCTTCAGCGCTTCGGTACTTAAGTTCTCCATCAAGCCATGAGGTGGATGTGATAAGATCGTGGATCATGATCCAGGCACGACTCGTGATCCGGCACAGCAACAAGCACAGCATGAGCAATTCACACGGACTGACAGATAGTTTCTACCCTATTTCGCTTGTTCTTTTCTTGCATTAATTGCGCATGCGGTTTGCTCTGTCTCTGCAGAATTCGGAGCCGTACTGTAAGGCAAGCCCCGCAGCCACGTGTGAACGTGTGAACGGCCACGATGTCGCGCCTGTCAACGCCACAAGTACTAGTCTTCCAACCATTCTCAGTGATACTCTTCTGCAGTCGTGGTCGCGATCGCACAGGGAACATCGGCGTGTTGCAGGCAGGCGGCCAAAGCTGGCGTCTAGCTTGCTTTGGGTGAAATAGGACCTCAGATGTAACAAAGGTAGAAAGATACAGTCCGCCTCCACCAATCACTACCCAACTCTACCGAAGGCTTCGAGCACCATGCGCATTGCAACATGAAGACGCTCGAAACATGTTGTAGCCACCGGTATCAGTCCGGCAGTGCACCGTGGCAAGATCAATTCACGAAACTGGAACAAAACGGATCAGCAATGGATGCCCGAGGACAAACAGCAGCAACAGTAATCATTACAGAAAGACCAAAAAACGGCTCAAGAATCTTTCTTGCTGTCGTTGTTTTGGCTCTTACTTTATCGTTGTTGGCCTCTTTGCCCCTGTTCTTGTCTTCGAGCCAATTGTTGTCGTCGTCGTTCTTGTTCTTGTTCTTCTCTTTCTCTTTCTCGTTCTTGTTGTCTTTCTCGTTGCCGTTGCCATTGCCATTGCCATTGCCGTTGCCGTGGTTGTTGTTGTTCTTGTCGTTGCTGTTCTTGCACTTCTCGCTCCCGCTCCCGTTCTCGTTCTCGTTCCCGTTGTCGTTCTTGTTCTTCTCGTTTCCGCTCCCGTTCCCGTTGTCGTTCTTGCTCCTCTCGTTCTCGCACTCGTTCTCGTTCTCGTTCTAGCGCTCGCGCCCGTTCCCGTTCCCGTTGTCGTTCTTGCTCTTCACGCTCCCGCTCCCGTTGTCGTTGTCGTTCTTGCTCCTCTCGTTCTCGTTCCCGTTCCCGTTCTTGCTCTTCACGCTCCCGCTCCCGTTCCCGTTGTCGTTGTCGTTGTCGTTCTTGCTCTTCTCGTTCTCGCACTCGTTCCCGCTCCCGCTGTCGTTCTTGCTCTTCTCGTTCTCGTTCTCGCTCTCGGTTTCGATCCCGTTCCCATTCCTCATGGAACATAGAACGATCCAGTACGTTTTTATTAGGCTGAACTCCTTGATTTGCCAAGTGAGCCTTGGGGGTGGGCTGGTTTGTGGGTATCCAAAAGTCTGGTGGGTTTCCGCGCGGGGGATTCAAGTGCTGCTGCTTTTGCTGGAACTCGGAGCTCGACTTTGAGATGAATTGTGCCGCCGGTCGGGCACGCTCGGAGTTGTAATGCACTGCGACGGACTGGGAATAGTCTGGAGGAGGACATACTGCCGCAGCAGCCTCCTCTTTAGAGGGGACAGGTAGCCGTTTTATTTCTCCAGAACGGTCCATCTGACTTTGGCCGTCGGGACGAGGTGGCGATTCTGATGCGACGGGTTCACCGAAAGGATTTTTGCGGGCTGTGCCCGTCAGATTCCACGAATCGTTCGGTGCTGCTGGAGCGAGTGGTGCTATGGGCGATAAAACAAAGATGTCTGTTAGCTCAAAAGTGGCGAACAGAGGATCGGATACTTTTTACCAGACAACTTGTTTGGCTCACCGCGGGTCTCGATAGAAATTCCGGCTCCTGATGTTGATGGGGTACCCTGATGGGGGACTGGTGCCCCTAGAGGCGCACTACGTTCGTATGGAGGGAGCGACGGAGAGTCGCTTACGGGTACCGGAACATACGTTATGACTGGTACAAATTTGTATTGAGAAGAAGGCCCGCTAAAGGCAGCGGCAGGCTCTGAGTTTACTCCAGTTTGCCTCGCTATCAAAGGGTCCACGCGATATTGCTCATTTGGGGGCACTCTGCTTTCAGGTTGAGGGCGGTGTTGCGGACTAGAGTGACCGGGTTGTGCCTGCGATCCAGGTGCTTCCCTCGTGTTAGGTGACACCTTGATCATTGACGGATCCGTGCGCACTATAGGGTGGTAGAGAAAACATGAGTGACGAAGTCGCTTAAAAAAATGAAGGACGGCGCACTGGATGGTTGGGCAAGACCCACGCCATCACTAAACTTGGCTTGGGGTTTATTCTCAACCGCTCCCCAGGGCGAGTCCACTTGTTTAACGGATGGCACATGTGTCTCCCTATAGTGACCATCTTCCGGAAGTCTTGAGGAAGTATCGTTGTCGGCCTTTCGCGGTGATCCCTCCTTTTGTAATACGAGAGGTACTGTTGCGGGCGAAGGCTTCCCGACGAATTTCGACGGAAGGATAGGGCCAGGACGCGTCTCTCCCTCCCTTTGGGCCTCTTGGAAGGCTATTGGGGCGATTGGTGCAGACAAACGGGAAGACGTAGTTCGGGAAATGGATGGTACAGCACAAACTTGGGAGTTGCCCACTGCGGTAGGAGGTCTGGGATTAGTGTCCGCACTGAAGCCTGTCGGATAATTCTTCGAGAGTACACCAGTAGCATGCTTCGGTGGGCTCTGTATAGATGTAGATAACGACGCAGGAGGTGGCGCGAGGGACACTTCCTGTCTATCCGACGACAGCAACGAGTCTGAAGAACGTCGGACTCCTCCTCGAGACCCACCATCGCTGGGAAGATGCAATGTACTGGAGCCAGGACCATGGCCGAGGCCGCTAGGGTGCATGGATTCAGCGGAGCTTTCTGGAGCAGCCCTTGGGTGTCGCTGGCTATGCGAAGCCAAACTGCTTGGGAAACTCGACTCGGATACTGGCTGAGGCTGGGAAGGTGAGCCGACCGCAGATACAGAACGTACTGTGGCTAAAGGCGGCCTGCGTGGTGAGGCTGAAGGGGTTGATTGACCCCGCTCGTTGGGATAAGCTGGTCCTTTAACTTCATCAGGGGCGTGTGGAAATTCAGACGGAGCCCCAGCGCTCCGGGGATCACGAGAGTGATCATCTGGAAGTGTACCGCGACCTGTGCGTGTCCAACCTGATGCTGTCTGTATGATGGCTGGTGCTCCTGCATGGGATGGTGGCGACGCGGACAGGCTTGGTTGGTTCGGAGGATGAGTAGAATGTGTTGAGGGTTTAAGGAACGGATTGACGGAAGGTATGCGATTAACCCTTGGAGCGTGGGGCCCAATGGCATTTCCTCCACCTAGAGTCCCGTCTGCAACAGCAGGAGGCTGCAGTGGAGGGCTACCGTTAAGGACCACAAGTACCAATACGCCAATGCTATACGGCTCACCTGACCATCTCGATACCGTGTCTTGAAGGAAGTGTCGAGATCGCTTGTGTCCCTGTCCCAGGATGCCCTCGGACGTGTCGTGGAGGCTGTCTCCGGAACAGCAGTTGGATTGTTCACGAGATAATGGTCCCTTCTCCGTGATGGTTGATCAAAAGTTTCCGAGGTGTTAGAGCCCACGGAAACACTCCTAATCATGTCAGCGTATGACGGTGCCCCTTGCAACGCCTGTGGAGTAATTGTCAGATGAGTACCCGAGTACACCGACTCACCCTCGCCCTAGAATATACTCACAGGCCTAGATTGTAAGGAGTATTCTTGTGGTTCGGATGCTGGTCGGAAGTGTTCTGGTGGTGGTGGTGCTTGTTCTCTGGCTTCAGGTATTATGTGTGGTGGTGTGGGACGTGTTGGTGGTATCACGACAACTTTTGGCACTGATGGTTTGGATGGTTCCGGCTCCTGTGGGACATGCCCTTTCCGCTCTGGTGGTCCGCTCCCTTCTGGCATTTCCCACAGGCCTAACCCACGGTCTTCGTTATCGAATGAATCTCGTGGAACACGAGACCCTGCCACCCGTTGAAAACTGGTGATTGGGAGGTCATGGCCCTCCTGGGGGGCGTGCGGGACTTTGATTGTCTCATTGTCTCGTCCCGCGGAAGTTTCCAACCTGCTTCTATCCTGTATCTTGGGGCTTGAGAGCGCCGCCAATTGTCTCACACCACGTGTGGGGGTCATTTGGGAATGGTACGCTTCGACGGACCGGTCTGAGGGAGGACATACAGCTGCAACAGCGTCACCTCTAGTAGGAAGAAGCAGCCGTTTTATTTCTTCAGGACGGTCCATACGGCCTTTGTCGCCGGCATTGCTCGGCGCTTCCAGCACAAGTGATGCTATGGGTGACAAAACGAAACTGCCAGTGAGATTAACGGTGGCAGAGAGAAGACGGATACATCTTACCAGGCAGTTTCTTTGGCTCATCGCGGATATCACTAGGAATTTTGGCACCTGGTCTTGATGGTGCACCCTCTCGGGTGACTGGGACCATTGGAGGCCCTAGTTCGTACGGAGGAAGAGGTGGGGAACGTTCAGGGTTGTAAACCTGGTCTGTGTGAACGGGAACATACGCAATGACTGGTCGGAAGGGTTGGAAAGAGGACACTCCAATGGTAGCCGCATGTCCTGGGGAGGATAGCCCCGTCTCACGTGTTATCAGGGGATCCGTACGATGTTGTTGGTTGGGTACCATGCCGCCGCTTTCGCTTTGAGAGTGCTGTGGCTGCGAAATGGAGTGTCCGTGCTGTGGTTGCGACCCATGTTCCTTTCCTATGTTTGATGACACCTTGAATATCGGTGGCGCTGTGTGCCATGGGTGATAGAGGAGAAGACATGAGTGTCAAAATTGGTCTAGAACAATATGAAAGATGACTTACTAGACGACTGCGTATGAAGTATCTGATCACTCTTCACGTGGGGTTCATTTCCAACTGCTTCTTGAGGTGAGCCCAGCTGTACAAGCGAATGTACATGTGTCTCTCCGCGACGACGATCACCCGGAGGTCCCGAGGAAGTATCATCGACGAACTGTGGAGACCTCGCAGGAGTTCCTTTCTGTGGGGCTAGGGGAGTAGCTGCGGAATAAGGCTGCCCGGCGGGTTGCATGGATTTCGACGGAAGTATGGGTCCTGGACGGGTTTCTTCCTTGGCTGAGGCCAGTCCTTCCACAACTCGCCTATCTTCACGCCCAACTCCTTCATTTCCACTGATCCCACGAATACGGGACGTGCTCCTATCCAAGCCCTGCGGCCCGGATTCTGGCTGAGGCCGGGAAGGTAAACCTGCCACAGAAGCGGGATGCCCTGGGAGAAAAGGTGGCGTGCTCGATGAGGCCGAGGGGACTGTATGGCCTCTTTCGTTGGAGTACGCTTTCCTTTTATCTTTATCGGGAGGACGAAGCAATTCGTACGGGGTTCCACCAGCGCGAGCGTCCTCGTGTGATTCATTTAGAAGTTCACTGCGGGGTGTACGCATCCAATCCGATGCTGTCTTCGTTATTGTCGGTGCTACATGAGATGGAGACGAAGACACAGAGACGCTCGGTTGGTTCAGAGTTGGAGCCGAGTAGGTGGAGGGTTTAGGAGAAGGATGGACGGAAGGAGTGCGGTCAACTAGCTGGGCGGGGGGTCTGACCGTATTTCTTTCGCGCGCTGGGTCTGCCTGGGGGAGGGGTGATCGATTCCTTTTCCACAGTTCTTCGGCTCCGAGAGGCACGGAGGAATCAGTACCAGCCGTTTGTGACGCTCGCGTGGGTGGTACGTTCCGCGATGACGTAGGAACTTCCTTCGAAGTGAACGTGGCAGATGACTTGGAGGAGTATATGGGTGGTGCGGCTACGCTGTGTACATTGTCTACACTAGTAAGGGGCTGGAGCGGAGGATGAGTTCCTGGTGAGCATTATAAACAAGTACTACGCGATAATGAGGGCTCACCTGGCCACTTCGAGATCGCGACATGTCGTTTCTATTCCTTGACGTCCTTTCACGACTCGTGGACGCAGCCGTAAGATCAACGGTTGGCGGATAATCAGTGAGACGAGGACCTGTGGTCCGCGATGGCTGATTAGAAGCGGCATCGGAGTAAGCACCCGTAACACCAAGGAAGTCGTTACTGGAAAGTGCGATCCTAGTGAACTCGGCATAAGATGGCACCCTTTGCAACGTTTCTGGACCGGTTGCCCGATGAGACGACAGATTCATTGACTCGCCCTTATTCTGGGATGAATTTGCAGATTTCGACACGATGTTTCTTGACTGCGGGACAAGGCTGGGCTGTGGAGAGTTGTCAGAGGTAGTTGATGGCCTCGGTAGAGCATTATGTCGGGACGAGTAGAATCGTGGCTTATTATCGTCTGCCCTATCCATGGGGTGCTAAGATATTCGATTAGAGGTGAGAAGGGTGATTAGGTTTGCTGGGACGTGATGAAAGGATGGTACCCGCGCTAGCCTAGGAAACGGGCAGTGCAGGTCATTTCACTCTGTACTGAACGTTCACCACGTTCACCTGCCGAGGGCGTATCATCGTCCTTCCGTGTGTTCCGACCGACTCACGTGACCCTGTGCGTTAACTCGTCAATCTCGCCAGCACGCCTCCATCCTCATCCTCCGTCTCTCGTCTGTCCCTTGCCTTGACCGCCTCTCCCTTCAAACCGTTCGCCGCCCGCACTCGCTCCTGCAAGATCAACACCTTCCCACAGTGAAGACACCGCGTTCGTAGAACCCTCCAAATCCTCGCGGCCGACGACCCCGAGATCGCCCGCAGACGCCTCGACCGACGTCCAGAGCTCAAAAGCCCGCCGTTATACGTAGCATGTGTCAACCGCTGCCCCTCGCTGACTTCCCTCTGGACCTCGCGCACATTGGAAGGATTCAGGCTGTATATAGGATCGCTCAGGTTCCCTTTGTACGGTTTATTATATCATTTTGTTTTAGACGTTTTGCTCTCCATCCAGGCTTTCTCTTTTCACTTTAGACTTAATCCTTCGACCTCGCTGCGTCGTCCCTCCACCCCGCTGTCTTCGCGCTCGACATCGCGCACCTCGAATTTATTCAGTAAAACTCAACCCTCTTCGGACACTGCTCGTTTTTCTACATCGCCGCGCGGGTCTGTCGCTGGCAAGCCATCACCCCATTTTTACTATCTTTTCACCCTTTTTTTTCTGCGCTCTCGATTCGTAAAAGTGCTTATTTTCGCTGTCTCGGACCTGACTTATAAAAACCCACCGCCTGGCATCGCTGAAAAGCTCCACTTTTTCTTATCCTTTCTTACTCTTTTCGTGTGTCTCTGATTTCCGACACCCGACGCCCGACCGCCCGACTGCCAGCTGAATTGCCCGTAACCCGTGAAGGCTACTGTGGATCCGTGCGTTCACTCCTTTTCGCTATCGATCGACTTCCAGATTGTATCGCGAACCAATCTCCTCTCAAGCATACCCGGCAGCGGAACGACAATCGACTCGTCCCCGCTCCTCAAGCCCGCTTCTCGCGATCTCGAATCCTCGAGACGCGACTTAATTTTTTCCATATCCTTCCTCTATTCGAATTCACACGTAGACCAACCATACGTAACAATGGTATTGAAGGCTGATATACCCCCGTCCCAGGGATCGGTGCGCCGTCACCGCGCTGATAACATGAGGCATGCTGCAGTGCGTGATGTCGTAAGACCGTTTCAAGTTGTACGTGGTGAGTGCGATGTCTCTTCAAGCTTCAAAAAGTGTCAATACTGCACCTATGGTCTCTAACTGTGACCTTCCTCACTTGCCCTGTCGTCCATCTGTACATACTTTCCGTCTCGCTTCAACCTCGTCAACATCGCCCCATTCACTTTCTACGTCCACTATCACCGCTTCCCGCCTCCCGACGACGCTGGCACAACCGTCTCTTTTTCCTGTGTCACCGCATTCCTTGTACATGACATAGCCCCCAACGTATGTAGAGAAAGCTCTCCCAAGAGTATCACCTGTTTATTGGTGTCGCATGGCAAGTGGTATTGGTGGTAGGGTTTGGCTCAAAGAAAATGTGATATGCTCTGTCTCCGTGCTGCCAGTGCCGTAGCCTTTTGCATGTTCGCTTTCACTGTGGCTGTGATAACGTAAGGCCTCACCCTGACCACTCATGCATGAAAGTACCAAGACTCGGTTCGATCGAGCCAGTGACCCGATAGTCGTAAACCGAGACCAGGCCGGCAATCCATCAGGTCACAGCCTCATTAATTGAATCGGTGTGGGCGCGACCCCTGGAGGATATCTGGACGCTCAGAGTTTGCTTTTGTAAGGTACGAGAGACCTCTTTCCGAACATGTTGTTCCACTGCAGTACAGTATCTGAAATTCGGACGGTGGTTGCGTGTACTACATGTTGGTGATTATCAATTATCGATTATCCTCTGCTCCGAGTCCATCACATACCATGAGTTCTCACCAAGGACTTCGTGTTACAGTAGAACAGCCCCGTTGCAAAAGGGTATGGAGATCACCGTCAATTAGATCGAGGGCCAGCGTCCAGATCAGGACGATTCCATAACAGGAACCGGGAGCAGGAATAAGGTCATCTGAAAATTAGAAAACGTACTAGGGCACATCAGGTCTCGGACCTCGAAGTATACTGTATGTATATATAGCACAGCTTATATTCGACATAATTACAGAAGCGGGACCAGCCAAAACGTCGCCGACATGTCGCGGTCACCACAAGCATGTGACGTATGCGAGGCATGGGATGTCGTACTCTTCAGGATCACGGTCATCATGGATGATGGAGTTGGGAGAGTGGCGATGCCGATGAATGACGGCCGAGAACTTGCGTCGAGTGTGCACCACGGAGCTTGCCAAGGCACGGACGCGTCGCCTGAAGGGAGTAAGAAGACCGCGCTGGGCGGGTGAAGGGAGCACGGATGACGAGGTTTCACCGGTACTCGAACACGTCCCATCGCCCGCCTCCGCAAACGTGACCCGAATATCGTCCTCGGAGATATCGTAGTGTTTCCCAAAACAGTCGAAATCGAAGAGCGGGGTCCTGCCCTTACCTGGCGGGATCTGAAACACCGCGACGGCGTCGGGCGAATGTGGGGAAGGGTACGATTCCTCCTCGGGAATCGACGGGAACGGGATGCGGCTATCGAAAGCGAACGATGATCGATAGGTGTCGAACGAGCTGCCGGAGCTACGGTCAGGGTCACGTCGTTCGGGTTTCGTGCGTGGAAGGCGCGTAAGGGGAGTGGGAAGAGAGATCGTGGGGGCGTGGAAGACATCGTTCGAGGTTCTGGTGCGCATCTCCTGGCGTCGGTGACGAAGGGAGGAACGCCTTTGGTTGCCGGATGAAGAAGGGTGTCGGGTTGGCCTTATAACACGCGAACGATGTCGGGAGGTGGGACTGTCGGAACTTTCGCTGTCATATCGGGGGTCGATTTTGGCGTATGCCTCGTGTGCATCGGGAAAAAGACTGCTCCGCCAGCTGGGGATGGTGCGCAGAGATGGGAAACTAAGCACCCTAGCTCCGAGTTGACCCACGAAGCGAGACCTAGTGGAACCAGAACTTGACGGAGGAACACAGGATTCACTTTCAGACAGCAGGACGGTTGATTTCTTGTCTGTACGGCTATCAAGTAAACACGGGAGCTGAGGTGTTCCGATGCCAGCACCTGCATTATGCCTCCACAATGAGACTTCTCTTTTTTTCGTAGGGAGTGATCCACGAATCACGCACCGGAGATTTTCTTATGCTCCCTGCGCCTCAGCATTGTCACATGTCCTGAGCTTCCCCGAGCACCGCAATCTCCCCTATCATTCAGCGAATCATCGGAATCAGTCGTTGAGACGGTCGTTTCACTAGTACTGTGACGTGCAGAATGGGTCATGATGGGCATGGGCATAAGGGGGCTTGACGGCCTTTCTGCGCAACGGGACACGGATGCAGTATAAATACTTCTGTCAAAAATGCGACGCGGCAAGCTCCTTAGCACTGACAGGCGGAGTCAGCTAGTGATCGGCTAGACCAAGTTGAGTTGAGTGAGTAAAATGAAGAAAGCCGTCGACCGTTACTGAATTGAGCTGCGGAGCATAAGCTAATAACTCCGAGTGACTTATAGTATCCCGTGTTTCCGTTGAGCCTGCGTGTAGTGGTGTTGTCAGTGTTATCATCGTCAGCACCGAGTAACTACTACTGGTCGCATATTGGCACAATGCCATATGAATGGAGCACCAACGGCACTGGACCATCGGTAGCACGATATGCCGTTAGGTGGGTTCGTGCCAGTGGCTTTTAAGCGTTGTTGTCGAGTCAGTAAAGCGAAGCAAGTTTAATGACGATGTGTCAGGGGGCTGTCCTCGAAAAAAAAAAGGGTTCACGACGGATCATCACTAGGGTGTGAAAGTGACCGAGTAACCAGGCCGACGGTTTGGCTGGCTTTTATTTGAACCGGTAAGTGCCGGTCCTATATAGAGCTCATCGATTCTACCATTAATATTGATAGGCCCTGTTGCAACCACCCCGAGTTCACAGACGCGACATGATCTCTCCGAAGTTGCTTTACCTAGTAGCGCCATTCTCTCTGTGGAAACTTCGTCGTGGGAGCGGCGGTCAGACTGGCCATAACTGTGGCCCAATGGTGCAGCGAGATCGCGCACTGATTTACCGACAGTGTACACGGATTCCACGGACCATTATATTACTTACCCCGTTTCATGAGCCCCACTTGTTTCCACCTCTTCTAGTGTGCGTACGAGTTTGCGTAGGTCATATATACGGCTACTGGGTACGCAAGTACTGCTTGCTTAAGCCGCACTTCCCACGCTCGCTTCCGATTCACCCTTCCCAACCCTTACGAATTTCTGCAAACTGAACGTATCTACGAGGTCCACGTTGATAAAAAGTTCGTGTTATCCTATCTACTTTGTAGTGATTCCGTGCGTTCCGTTTCCGCGTTTGCACTCAACACCAGTCCACGTGTACACGACGGATTCGACTGCAATTTGGTCAACGAGGAATAAAGAAAATGGCAGTCATTAACGCCGATTGCCGATCCTGTGTCGGAAAATCTTCCCACCTATCATTACGTACCTCGCTTCGTTGACAGGTGGCGCGGCTGCAGCTACCAGTCTGCTCGTTCACCCCAAGCAGGGGCAGATTCTACCAAGTATACCCTTCTTCCTCCTTGGGCTACTTGCTAGCGGTCCCGGTGATGAGGTGGGAGCTAGTGGCGTAAGTACTGGTGGCGTAAGTACTGGTGGTGTAGGCGCTGGTGGTGTAGGTGCTGGGGGCGTAGGTGCTGGTGGCGTGGGTACCGGTGGTATATCACTGGGTGTCGATTGGGGCGTTGTTCGTGCTAGTGATGTACGCGGTGTTGGTGGTATCACCTCCACTTGTGGTACTCGATGGGGTAATACTTGTGATTCTCGTGCGTCATTATCTTTCTGTCCTGGCCGGCCGTCCTCATCCGATCTTACCCGCAGTCTTCTCCCCCAGTCTTCGTCATCGAACGAACCCGTTTCATCATGAGATCCGGCCTCCTGTTGAATATCGGTAATTGGCGGGTCACAACGCTTCTGGGGAGCGAGCGGGATCATGATTGCCTCAATGTCGCGTTCCACGGAACTTCCAGATCTACTTCTATCCCGTATCTTGGGACTCGACAGAGCCTCTAATTGTCTCACCCCGTGCGGTGAGTGGGAACGGTCGCTCCGATACACTTCGACGGACTGAGAATGGTCCGGGGGAGGACATACAGCCGCAACAGCGTCATCTCTGGTAGGAAGAAGCAGCCGTTTTAGTTCTTCAGGACGGTCCATATGACCTTGGTCGTCGCTATGGTGTGGCGCTTCCAGCACAAGTGATGCTATGGGTGACAAATCGAAAATGCTAGTGAGTTCAATGGAGGCGAAGAGAAAATGGGATACATTTTACCAGGCAGTTTTTTGGGCTCATCGCGGGCCTCCCCAGGGATTCTGGCACCTGATCTTGATAGGGTACCCTCCTGGGCGACTGGGGCCCCTAGAGACCCTGGTTCGTACGGAGGAAGCGGCGGGGAACGTTCAGGGTTGTAAATTTCGTCTGGGTCAACCGGAAGATACGCAATGACTGGTCGAAAGTGTGGGAAAGAGGACGCTCCGATGGCAACAGCATGTTCCGAGGAGGGTAGCCCCGTCTCCCTCGTTATCGTGGGATTCGTACGATGTTGCTGGTTGGGGAGTATCCTGCTGCTTTCGCTCTGAGAGTGCTGTGGTTGCGAAATGGAGTGTCCGGGCTGTGCCTGAGATACACGTTCCTTCCCTGTGTTGGGTGACGCCTTGATTATAGATGGTGCCGTGTATGCTATGGGCGATAGAAAATACATGAATGTCAAAGTCGGTCTAAAGAAACGAAGATGACTTTACCAGGTTGGGCGCTATCACTTGGTTTCGCATGGGTTTTATTCTCAACTTCTTCATGAGGGGAGTCGACCTGTACAAGGGAAGGATTCCGTGTGTCCATGTGGTGATGATAGTCTGGAAGTTTCGAGGAGGTATCGTCGCCGGGTTTCGACGGAGGGATGATGCCAGGGCGCGTTTCTCCCTCCCTTCCGGCTTCTCGAGAGGTTATGGAAGTAATTGGTGCAGACACGAGGGAAGACGTGGACCGGGACAGGAAGGGTGAAGCATAGATTTGGGAGTCTCCCACGACTGTCGGAGGCCGCGGGGGAGCGTATGTAATAGAGCCTGTCGGCTTGTTATTCGAGGGTGTACTGCCAGCATGTTTGACTTGATTCTGTATAGGAAGCGGCACATGTGGCGTAACTGACGCTTCCGTTGTACGCAGCGACGATATCGCATCTGAACGTCCGGTATTTCTTCCGAATTCGCCGGAGGCAGGGAGGTGTGTCGCGCCAGGACCATACTCGCGACTGACGCTAGACTGGGATGTAAGCTCGACGGAGCTTTGTGGAGGGGCTTTCGGGTGTGGTTTGATATCCGGCGGAGCATGACTTCTCGGAGGACTTGACTCGAGCTTACGAAGGTGGGCACTATACGGATCAGTGGTGGGGTCTTCCTGGTGGATCTCGGGCTCCTTCGACGCTGTTGTCCGCTTTCCACCTTTCTTGTCCGAAGTCAGAGTCTCCGCAGCTCGCTTAGCTTCGTGCTCAACTTCTTCGTTTCCTTGAAGGCGCGGACTGCTCCTGTCCAAGCTCCGTGGCAGGGAAAGCGAATCGACATCGACCTCGGAGGCAACGTGCTCTGGGGGAAACGGTGGATCACGTGATGAGGCTGTGGCCCTCGTGGAACTTGGTTCGTTA
This sequence comes from Russula foetens, assembly GCA_003316565.1. NCBI lineage: Eukaryota > Fungi > Basidiomycota > Agaricomycetes > Russulales > Russulaceae > Russula > Russula foetens. The sequence goes on along the minus strand of QFFA01004152.1, from coordinate 800 downwards.
GGGTATACTTGTCGCTTATCTTCATCAGGAGGGCGTGTGGCTATGCCACCCCGATCGTCGCGGTGGGCCGGACGCATCCAACTTGACCCTGTCGTCGTTATGGCCGGCGCTGGACCAGATGATGACGGAGACACAGAGGCACTCGGTTGGTTCAGAGCAGGAGTAGAATGGGTGAAGGGTTTATGCGGCGGATGGACGGAGGCAATACGATCGACTTGTTGGGCGAGGGGTTTCATCGTACTTCCTTCGCGAGATAAGTCCGCCTTGGGGAGGGGTGATTGATTCCCTTCAGCCAGTTCTTCTGCTCTGGGAAGCCCAAAGGGTGCATCACTACTGGTCTTTTGCGGCGCTCGCGAAGACGGTACATTCCGCGGTTGCGTACGACCTTCCATCGAAGTGGACGTGTCGGATGACTTGGAGGAGGATATGGGTTGCACAGGAACACCCTGCGCGTCGTCTGTACTACTATGAAGCTGTAACGGAAGCCTACTGGTGAGGGCTACGTGCAAAAGTAGGACGATAATACTAGGCTCACCTGATCATCACGCTGGGAGCGCGCCTTGGGCGCGGTTTCAAACTGGCTTGTGTCCTTATGCTTCGTTATCCTTGGGCCACTCGAGGACCCTGCTAGTGGACCAGCGGTTGTCGGATTGCCTGGAAGACGAGGATGCCTGCTCCCCGATGGTTGATTAGAGGGGACCGTGGGATTAGCGCCCGTGACTCCCTGAGAATCACTGGGGGAAAGTGCCATCTTAGTGAAGTCGGCATAAGATGGCACCTTTTGCAACGTCCGTGGAGTG
>QFFA01004145.1:0-16420 GCA_003316565.1 Russula foetens | reverse complement strand
GAATCCTCTCGCAGAGAATCTCCCATCCGTATCCATGCGTCCAGATCCAGAGGGGGCAGCTGCGAATCAGACAATGTCCTTACTAGGGTGAATCTGACATGGCCCAAAACCAACTTTCGTGGGCCACGATGTGTCGTCTCATGACTAGTGCAAGATTATGGGCACGAAACGAAACTTGAGGAGGGTGGACACGGAGATACATGTATATTGATAAGAACTAGGGGCCGGCAGCATAACATGTTGAGAACTCTGAACTCGATCGTGAAACATATCATGATATTGAGTAAATGGAACCTCTCCAACTTGTATTCATTGATGCGGCTGTTTAACCCAGAAATGTCAAATGAAACAACAAAAGAAGGTTCCCCACTCATATCGATCAGGTCTACCACTACCCAGAGCTAACCGACCTGGAGTAAAAGACTGAATACAACACGCTCCCTGAACGGGAAGGAGGCATGAATCTTGCATCAATAGCGCCACGTTCAAATTGTTCGCATGAGTCTACAAGCAGCAGGCTTCGAGACCAGATGCTACCGCGGTGGGAAGGCCTCAGCGAGAGAGGACGCCTGGGGTCAGAGACGGCGAGCAGTCTTCTCGACAGCTGAGGTATCACTCGGGTCATCGACTTCTCTATCGAGGGATTTTGGTGCGATATGAGGATGTGGGCTGTCACGGCTGTGGCAAGCCCATGAAGGGGCGATGACAGGTTAGAGACGTCGTGTCGTCACCGCGAGTTGTGCGAGTCGTGGGCATAGGATGTTTCCTGTCAGCTTACACAGCGTGTTCTCTGCTACCAGGCCGAAAGGGAACCATAGTGAACGTACGAGCTTCTGCAGCACATATCCCCACACGCAGCTGCCAATGCCCCCGAGATCTCTCCTCAACTTTATGCTCATATACGCTTCAAGTTCAACTGCATCGAAGTCCTTCTTCACTATGTTCGTATCGTCGTTGTTGGTTGTCTCAGGACGGTGACGTGGCCAAAAGCTGTCGGTTGAGGTGGAATAGCAGCCGATGTTGTACTAGTCACATAGTTCGCGGCAAGTTGAGGTAGAATATGCGGTAGCTCTGGTGGAGGGGGAATGACGGCGGGAATTCCTATGGGGGAGCAGAAGAAGTTGAAAGTAACACTGTGGTGGCGGTTTGCGACGACAATGGCCCTTCAAGCTTCAAGCGCTCAAGCGCTTGGCCTCACCTCCAGCCATCTTCACCCTCACAACCAAGCTCTTCTTCCGATAGCAACCCAATCCTTACGGCCGAGGACGCGGATCGCCGAAGACACGTCGCCCAACGCCGTAAACGCGCGCCGTCCAGAAAATCCCATCGCTCCACGTCGCACACGTCGTGCACGGCCCATCGCAGGTCTAGAATACGTCCCAGGACTTTGACTGCGATCAGGTCTCTTTCGTACGTTCCTTTATTTCCTTTTCGTCTTAGAATTCCCGCTCTCAGCCCTTTCGTTCACGTCGCCCCACTACTCGTCTTGCATGTGGAATACTTGTCTGTATTCACGTATTTAGGACACTCTCCGCTGGCCTTGCCCATGAGAAGGTAAATAGGAGAAATTAGGGCCCATTTTTATGTTCTCAGGTTCTAGTGGGATCGCTGCCTCACCACACTCTCCCTGTCTTGGTCTCAGACATCTCCGAACTCACACCCGTGGACTGACTACCTACGTCACAGTCACAGTGGCCACTCCCCAAATATGTCTCATATCTTGCCTTCCATCCATCGCCTTAATCCCTCCGAAAGAATCCCCGAGGGCGTACCGAGTTGCGCCCTCCAACGTCGGAGGTAGGCTTCTCTGTTTATCGCCCATAAACGACTACACACCACTGCCAACAGTGTTACATCTATTGACGTCCTCGATGATGATTCCCTTATCAATATATTTCGTCTATATCGCCCCGACCTCTTGGACGAAGAGGAAACCAGCGATATTCACATTTTACAAGGGGGAGATTGGCGCCGCGAACGCTGGTGGTACAAGCTTGTGCATGTCTGTCGAAGATGGCGATCTCTTATCCTTTCAACTGCATCCCACCTCGGTCTCTCCCTCCTTTGCACATACGGAACGCCCGTGGCCGACATGCTGGCACATTCACCTCCCCTTCCGCTCACCATCGATTACGCTAACAAGAAGCGGATGTTCACTCCAGTGGATGGAGAGGACATGAAGCTTGCCCTCCGACACCACGATCGCGTGCGTCGCATCCGCTTTGTGATGGTCGTAGCATATCTGCAAATGTTGATCAATACCATGGACAAGGAATTTCCGATCCTGGAATACCTGTACATCGATCCATTGACCTACAACGATAAAGGTCTTATACTTCCCGAGAAATTTCGAGCGCCAAATCTGCGTCATCTCGTCCTGTTGAATTTTGCCCTTCCGGTGGGATCTTCGTTACTTGCAACCGCGACGGGTCTCACCACGTTCTCACTCAACTGTATCCCTCCATCTGTCTCCTGGCACCCGACCGATTTTCTCCATCATGTTTCATCGATGCCCGATCTACAGACACTTGGGGTCTCGTTTTACTCTCAGGCTACTGTGTTCAATCATCATCTCGATGGGCAGGCCGTGAATACGCCGAACGTGATGCATGTCGTACTTCCTAACCTTCGTTGGCTTGGGTTCCAAGGTGGCAGTGCTTACATGGAAGCCCTTCTTCCCCATATGTCGACACCTCGTCTGGAGAAGCTCCAAATATACCTTTTCAACGAACTCACGATATCTATCCGGAACCTGCAGCAATTTATTAGCAGCGCAGAGAACCTCAGATTCACCAGTGCCAGTTTGAGGTTTGGTACGATGGGGTTTGCCTTGCAGGCATTTCCCCATGAGGGGTCCGGAATGTACGCCTTGTCCATGGTCGTTTACCGTATAGGAGATGGCTGGCCATTATCTACCACTACGCAGATGCTCGGCGTTCTCGGACCAGCATTCTCCATGGTGATGCACCTCTCTGTTGGCATCTGTGACAAGGGCCATGTGTTATGGTCGGGAATTCCCAGGTACAATGACGCTGACCGCGCGGAGTGGCGTGATATTCTCAGGTCGTTCAACAACGTGAAGACGCTTCGCGTGAAGGATGGCTTCATCAAAGACATATCTCGTGCCCTCAAAGTTTGCGATGGAGAATCGACGATGGATCTGCTACCCGAGCTCAAGGAGCTGATATGTAGTGCAGATGTCGATTCTGACGATTTGTTTGATTCTTTCTCAGCATTCATTGACGCACGCCAGCATGCAGGCCACCCCGTGACGTTAATCAGTCGCTGAACACACGTATTCGAGCAGCCGTTGTGGGTCATGACAATGTAGCACCGAGTTCTGACCGTCTCAGATCGCTAAAGAAGTCACGACGTCAGACAGACCCAACGTTGATCGCATCTCATATATATATATCACCCCCCCATTTTGTGATTCCCCTTGCATTCCGTCTAGTTTTAGCCCCACATCGGATTCGCGGTCGCTGACTTTGGCTATACCTATGATAAGAACATACTGTATGGGAGCACCTATGCCGCCTTGTTTGTGTCACTACAGTAGTATCCCATCTTTATGCCGGCCAAGTGATATCTACTCCTGATACTCATAGTTGTAATACAGTTTGGACCACCAGCCAAAGTGGTGCCGATGGACGAAAATAGTAAAGACGTAACAAATGAGGACCCAGGGTACATAGTTGAGAGGTGTCACAGGAGGCAATTTGCGCGCGTCCGTAAAGATGATCGGTGCGGGAAATTGAGGTGGTTGAGGAAATCGTGCGTATTGTCCGTTCTATGACGGGCGCGATCGTAGCAACCAGGAAAAATAAACCGAGATAGTATTATATCTGACCGTGCGAGTACAGATGTTGTGGTCTGACGAAGCAAAAAGACACGCGAATGGGCACTGGCAGATGGAAGAAAAGGAGCTTAAGCGCTTACGGCTGACCGGACCTCGGTTTCCGGCGCCGTTAACTGATCACGTGGTTGCAGCCCGGCGTCCTTTACGCTCCGTCTTCGGGTGGCAAACACTTCCACGCCTACCCCACTAGAACTCTGTTCCCTCGCTTTCAAGTACACAGTACTTAATGAGCTCTTCGAAGGTGTTCGGATTCGAGACAGTGATTCGACGCGACACGAGTGTCGGTATTACGTGCGTATTACGCATCGGCTACACGGTCCGTGGCTGGAAATTTTTTTGGCCACAACCTCAGGCTCAAACGCTTGGCTCTACGCCTCCTCCCGTCGGCTTGTCCGACCGAGTCCACGTCTCAGCGCTCGCTCTACTTGTATCCGTTGTCCGATCTATCGCTCCATCCCCTGAGGTACCCGGGGTACCAGAGTGACCTCCCCTGCCCTCTCGTAATAGTGACTGCCACGCGGCCACACAATTCAGCGTTTGCCAGACGACCTGTCCTCAATACTTCACTCAAATGGAAGACTTGGCGAGGGCGTACAGAGTCATGGGTCCTGGCGATGGAAGTACGCTCTCTTCTATGCATATCACCTCTTACTGCATGTGGATCGCCCAAGCATCTTCGGCCGACTGGGACGCCATCAGTGTACCCCGCCTCGAGAGACTCCGTCGTCCCACGTTGCGCACACTGCGGAAGGTCCCTCGCACGTTGTGTCTCAATCTGAACCTTGTCCCTTCCAGGAACTCCTCTTCCTGTACATACGATCAATGGGCCGTCTTTTCGTGTGTTCCCTTATTCTCGGGCTCGTTGGTGCGTAAGTTATAACGGAGAGAGGGTCGATCTACGAGAAACTGATTCCCAAACGACTCGAAGGCAAGTGTTCTAGGGATGTAACGATAGTAGAGAACCTCTGGTTGTGCGTATCATCTTGAGCTAACCGTCTTTCGCTTCCGACGTGAGAATCAGCGAGTTTGCTTGCTACATTTAAAGTTTCGTCTTGACTGACAGTGATACGACATGCACCCGTACGTACATCAGGAAGGAACCGCCACCGTGACTAGGACCAAAGCAGGGTGAGGATTACGAACGAGATACGTAGGTGCACACGTAATCGTATGGTTGAGGAAAGAATGATAAACACGGATATGGGGACAATACAACAACGACGGTGGCGACGGATTCGTTTTCGTGATATGTCTAATGTTTGTGATGGTGATGAAGTCAGAGAGGGGGCGTGGGTTAGCAAGGCCGATCCATTTGGGTAAATAATTGAGTTTAGGAACAAAGTATGAAGTACAGTAGCCCCAGAGACGGCTCATAGCTATTGCTGACCTGGGCATATTTTCTGTTTAATCAAGGTTACGGGTCTTCCCGCCTTCTGGCGATCATTGATGAATTCGGAGAAAGCATCGCTATCATCGCAGCGAGTGGAACATCGGAGCTCCTTCAGTTTGGGTAATAGCTCCAAGGGCGGTTCTCCATCGCCGGACGGTAGAGAACTGGAAAGCTCCCTGACAAGGCCACTTGGTACAAGCAGGGTCTTCACATTACTGAACGACCCGAATAGTTCGTGCCAGTGAGCGTCGCTGGCCTCGTCTCCCCAGTCCGATGCCACAGAGTCCCTCTCGTACTCGAGGGAAAGGTGCTCCACCGCAGAGAATGTTGTCTTGAGCCCACTGAATATTTTCGCTGCGGATTCTACCTGGAGGTCGAAGTGTCGCGTGCAAACTTCCAAGTAAAAAGCATACATCTTGGCCCCCTCTCGGGGATATGCCGTCAGCGAAACGTATTTCTCATGGAACATGAGGTCGGCGCTGCTGAACCTGACGTTTGGTGTTGCTCCCATGGACTGCAGGAGGTGCGGAACGGAAAAGTTGAGCTGGATGAAGAACCATATTTGGAGCTTCTCGAGGCGAGGAATGGAGAGGTGAGGAAGGAGCGCCTCTAGATATGCGCTATTGCCCCCGAATCCGAACCAGCGAAGGTTGGGAAGTGAGACAGATGTCGTGATCGGCATTTTCAACAGTTGCTTTCCCGCGTCGTTGCTGGGAATGGGGGAGTGAAAGCTGATTCCGAGGGTCTCGAGTTGAGGCATGCATGAAAGCCGTTCGAGCAGATCATTCGGACAGAAGTAGCTGGATGTGGAAATCTCTTCGAGCGAAAGCGTGATGAGGCCAACGCAAGTCGTAAGTAATGGGGATGTCATCGAAATGGCAAAGCTCCGTAGCAGGAGGTGGCGTAGACGTGGCGCTCGAAATGTTCCGGGGAGTGTCAAGCTAGAATCTTCCTTTGTCGGAGGTGACATGTATAGGTACTCCAGCATCGGAAATTCTTTATCCATGACCGTAGTGAGCTTCTTCAAAACCTGAATACGCATCAGAAGACGGATGCGGCGCACGCGATCCCGTTGCTGGAGTGCGAGCAGTATCCTGTCTTCATCCGCTGACGTGATCTCGTAATCCTTGATGATGTGATCGATGACCAGGGGAAGGGGAGGCGAGTGAAGCAGCATCGTTTCTAGGGGCGTGCGATATGTACAAACGAGACAGAGACCCAGGTGGGAGGGCGACGCGAGAATGAGGGACCGCCATCTTCGACAGACGTGCACGAGCTTGTACCACCAACGCTCGCGACTCCAGTCTCCTCCCCGCAAGATACGAGAATCGTCGGTCTCGTCTTCGTCTAAGTTCGTCGGTCGATAGAGGCGAAATATGTGAAGAAGCGAATCATCGTCGAGGACGTGGATAGAGACGCGGCGGTAGCGGTGTGTTCTGTTGTTGCCCGCCGTGTGGCGAGATCACTAATGATGTCGACTTCGATAAGACGGCGCGGATGGGGAGCATACCTCGGTTGTTGGGGCTCATGACGAGGCGCGATTCGGTTAAATCTTCTGATAACTGAAGGAAGAACGGCAGTAGAGAGACAACGGGACATGCTAGGAAAATTTTCGATGTTGGGGTGGTCGATGCTATAAAGGTTGGTTGGCCTCGTGCAGTTTGCCTCGTGTAGGTTGTAGGACCTGTGACGAACGTGTTGATGGGCGCCCAAGTTGTGCCCTGAACCCCAGCAGCTAACTCAACTCAACCTCCCCACCGTTTTCCATCGTTCAACTCCTTCAGAACCTTCGTGACGGAGCGTATTGGTCGAGTAGAATTTGGAAAGGACAGGCTCAAAAAAGCCACTTGAACAAGGCGATAATGTTGAACGTCCCAGTCATATTGGGTCCTCGTCACGGCCCGCGACTCCGCGGCAACATTTAGTTTAGTATTTCCCACGGCTGATGGATAAACAACAAGCCGAGATTTTTTTTTCTGTGATCCTGTATTGTGTACTTTACACACAACCATATGTAGGACCCTGAGGTCAAGCACGCACGGGGGTTTGTGATACAGGAACAGGATAGAGTGATATTATCATATCACGTACATAGGTGGAAATTGGGCACGTGCCAAAATCCGTGATTTTAATCAATCTGTGGTGATTTTCGGATATTTCACGACTTTCAAGTTCAAGCCGTGTTTCGTTCTTCCGTTGTTATCACATCAATCCATTGCTTACATTACTACCACAGTACCATGAAACTGTTGGGCTGCGCAGAGGAACGATCGGGGATTTGATCACGTGGATGTGTGGAAATAACTCACGTGCCGCTTCGGGAAGCAGACCGAGAGGAGAGGTCAACAACCGACGCGTTCCCGACGAAAACTCACATCGTGGTTAGGCTGGAGTCATCATCGGGAGATGCAAGAAGCCTATGGGGAGTCCGTCTCCGCCTGTCGGATCTGTGGTCATCCAGGCATGTTCTGTGGCACTGTGACAGTCCACCGTTGGAAAAGAGATCGTATGTGATTTGGGGCCGTTTTGCGCGGTTTTCTAGGCTGTTTCAAGTTGTCGTACAGTACACGAAAGAGTATCTTCTCTGGTCATTGGATCACATTGAATCATTCCTCCCTGCGAAATTCGTCTGCCCCACGTCTCCGATTGTTTCAGCTTGAACGACATCGCATTTCGGGCAATACGCAAACTCCTTTCGTCTGCCCACCACCTTTCCAAAGTTCTCCTCGCGGATATCCCGATCAATTGCCACATGCCATACCAAGTTATAGTCGCTTTTTTGTCTGCGTCAACTCATCTGGAATATGCTTCCATGGGTTTACGACCAAATAGGCCCCATCCCGGCCGAAAATCCTGACCTCAAACATCGCGCGCCGTCCTTCCCGCTCCCGCTCGTTTTCACTTTGAAGGTGACCTCAAGTACTTGGAAAATGTCGTTTCCAGGATTGTTGCGCCCGGACTGGTACAGTACGTACTCCTCGTGTTCTGCTCTCTTCTCTGGGTGAGCGGCCTTTTTTCTTCGAAATAGCGAGACCATCGCTCGCAAACATTACTTGTTTTCTCTATGATCTTACAAGCCACGAAGCGTCGCCTTGTACAGAATAAAGGCAAGTGAAAGCAAGCGAGGGTCTTGTTTTTCATTATGCCCCCACGGCGGCTCGTTACGGAGTATTTCCCGCGTTCTCGGAGTTTCTCGATCGTCACAAATGCACATGCGCATCCCGAAACATGTTTGGAAGCGGCCAAGCCAGCTTAGCAGTTTGCTAATTAAAGTGTACACATGCTACTAATCAAATGTTCCATCGCCGCATGGAGCACCTTTCGATCGCGAGTCCTCAGCGCTTTGGCCCCCAGAGTGCCACTGATACTCAGGTGAACAAAAACAAAGAGAAGCTTCATCAATGTGGCCCTTTACATATGGGGAATGATTGGGGATGATGGGAAACGGACGCAGTGACGCTCCGCGCCGTGCCGTGCTCCAGAGAGACGGCCAGGACAGCGCCCAGGCTGTATGGCCAAGTGACCGTACCGAAAAAACCCTGGACCCGAAATACCCGATTCGTTACACAGGAGTGCCCGAACCAGTTACCCCCATTAATGACGACCTGCGTATCTGGCACGGGCATGACAAGGCGGTCCAGTTTACATCAGTGGATGGATATTGGCGACCGAGTTCGCCCGGCGCCGATGCGAGCGAGGCTTACTGCGATACCAAGCTTTTTACTTAGTAAAAACTGCGGATGGCTGGATGGGAACTCCAGTTTGGGATTAGGTATTTCCAGTGTGGACGACGTTTTTTTTTTCTCGGCGGTGGTGGACTCTCGATTCGCTGTCCAGTGGCAGGAGCTACACTGACTTATATGACATGCGCGCTCTTTGGGAAGCTGAAATGGGCTTGACATTAGACAGCCATCAATCATGGGAGGAAAGGGGCTGACACGCGTGACGTGGGCACCACATGACCCGCAGGCATAAATCGTGGCGCAGCTGGCGGTGCCAGCAGGCAAGCGAGCGCATGGCAAACGGGCACAGTTACTACCTACAGTACTGGTACAGTAGGCCACATGCCTTGAATTTGAATGACAATGACATCTATTGTATGTCGCTGATAAATCTATTCGGGGAGGTCTAAGCGGCACAAGGCCTGGTGCTCGGCAAGCGCTCGGCAAGATACCTCAGCTGACGGGGCACAGCCTCTCATTGCTGCCGGCTCCACATAACTGCGCTGCGCAGATGGCCCCACAAAAGCTCTTCCATCCACCACGACCCTACCTTTCCAACACACCTTTCTACATCCGCAGTTCCTTTTAGGTCCTTTACTGTCCCCATCACCACCATGAGTAGTGAGTTATTTGCTGCGCTTTTTGCTACTTGGCCCCTCATGAAATCTACCCTCTACCCTCACTCGTTCAGTCGGACGGTGTTCGGCCTCGACCAATGCTTCGATTCGCATACTAATCGCCACCCTGCTCATCGGGTTTTTACCGGGTGTCTCAGCGTCGTGCTGGATCGATTCGTACGTCATGGACCCCGATGCGCGCGTGCTCTCCCCACTCACCACCTTCCCACTCACCTCCTCTCTAGTAGTAGTGGCGTCGAATACTGCGATGGACTAAGCCCCGCAGCACGTGCGGCAATCGGTCTCGGATTTTGTAATTACTTTCCTGCCCTTTCTCCCTCGACGATGTGCCTCGCGCTGACCATCAAGCTCCGCGTGTCACCCCTCCATCATCCAGTCTTCATCTTCCTCGCCGTCCTATTCGGCATACTCGGTTATCGCAGGCGCCGGCTCGCTCGCGCAAACCTAGTTTACGTCGAACAGGGACGCCCAGGCGACGGCGCCGCATTCGCAGGGAATCCGTACGGCTACGGCGGCGGTGCTCCGCCGCAATACCCGCCTCAGGCGCACTACGACCCCACTACTGGCTTTGCTCCGGTGCGATTCGAAACTACGCTCTCTTTCTTCTGTCTTCTCATTAACCAATGCTTTCATCGACGGCTCTCTCTCTCTCTCATAGCCCGCCGGTTCACCGCCGCAGTACTACCCACCACCACCGGGCGCGCCCCCATTCTCGTCGCAGAAGTGAAACGAATCAAATGTAATCTCTGTGGCCGTGCGACGCTTTCGATGGTTGTTGTGATGTCTACCCCTCAGGCTTTGGAGATGGCACGTCTCTCTCTCTCTCCTAACCCCCTTTCTAGCAATAAAGTTGTTGTATTTTCATGCCATGCGGACGATCTTGTACCCATGCCTAGTTACCTTACAAATCTTTCTTATCCCCATCCCTGTAAGCTGTGCGCTTGGGCACCACCGCCTCAATCGTTTGCTTCTTGTACTTCTTGTAACTCTCGCCGGGTACCAGACTGCAAATCCATCGATGCAACCATAAGGATGCGATGTGAGAGATCACCGCAGTCGCCACGCCGGCCAGCCGCGGGCACCGCGAGCACCATCCGCGGTCTATCACCTTCATATATTTGGTACTGAGGTGTCCGCTCTGCGTATCAGAATCTCGATGGGTGTCCGAGGCATCCATCACTTGCCGCGCTTCTAGCCTCAAGCTTCGACGAACATTGATGAACTGGAGCCCAACTTGGACGTCACGGTTAGCTCGCCCGTCAACGAGGCTGGTGGATTGACCAACGCGTAGTACGATGTTGAAGTTCACGTACCACTGACCGGATGGAGTGACCTCACGCAAATCGATTCGTCGCCGGTTTGATGATAGAACAAAGCGTGCGTGTAGTAATTGATGTGACTCCACGGCTGCTCCGAGCCGAGGAAACGCCGATTCGGAAAATGCGAATTTTGCGGTGCTTTGTTCATGTTTGGCTCTTATCCCATCTTCCATCAGTCTCTACTACTCGACGCCGATATTACAGCCCTTGTGTGATTGTGTTGGTGGGAATCACACCTGATTCACAATCTCACTCTGTAGCACTGGCTTCTGGTCTACACCTGCAGGGCCGGTGGTGACGCACGTCCAGTAGATCGTCATGTGCGGTCCATCACCCGTACTGGCACTGTATGTCACTGCATGGCTTGCGAGAGTCGCATCATGGCCGGTGCATGGGCCAAGATTGCGGCAGGCCCTGTGTGACCATGCGGCGTTCCGTTGCCTTGACACGGCCTCGTGCGGATCAATTACATGACTGATTTTTTTTTTCGTTGTCTGCGGGTCTCGTAGCTTGTAGTGCCCTGCGGCTGTGCCTTACGTTTCCGCTCCTCGGAACCGTTTCTTGTTGTTGCAGTTGCGGATGCAACTCATTTATTTCCTGTGGCCCACCTTCTCTCTCCTGTGCTTCCACCCTCGGCTTCATGAAGAATACACGAAAGAGGAACAAGCGCCAAATTCACAGACAAAATCAGTGATATTAAGCGGGGTCTCTGTACTACAACATTTCCGCTGTTTCAAGTTAGGCCATGACTTACACACTCGACGTCTTTCTTCAACTCAATTGCACATTTAGGCCACCACCCATAAATGTTTACAGCCACGGTATCTGTACACTCGCTGACACCATGGCTTCTTTCAGGGTGTGCCCAGAATCAGTTCATAATTCATAAAGAGCTCTTGCGATCGGGAACTCTAAGCTCATCCATATGTACCTCGCTCTTTGAGATGGCTTCGAGACGCATGCTCGCCATTACCTTGACACTATTGTCAGTTTGCCACCGGGCCCTTTATCGAACTTCCGGATCGGCTCACACGTTGGGGTACATCTGGACTCTTTCTGTAGTCGCACGTTTTCCCATTTACCTGGGTGGACGAACAGAATATGACCACTTCGGGCACGCACATAAGCATACGTTTAGCATCAATACTGATCATGGCAACTTCTTTCACCCACTGAGTGCCTGAGACATCCCCTCTTTCATTTGAGATTCGCCGCCATGGTGATACAACTGGAACTTACTTGGCAAGGGTTATACGCCACGCTCAAGGTTTCTTCCGCGCCAGAAGCCCGCAATGTTGTCCAACTCACGTAACTTGGCGTTGAAAAGTATTTGCCTTGTACACCCTTCCTGCAGCCGAAGTTCCACCTGGGGAAGCTCCGCTTGTCATCGCGAATTGGGTTGGGGGTGGTGAAATAGGTCGTGTTCAGAGTTCACGGAACCAATTGAGAAAAAGGCGATAATCGTCTCTGTGAAGGGGAGGCGCTTTTCTGAAGCAGGTCATGAGGTAAAATTTCAAGCAAGGAGGGCAGGGGCTTGGCGGAAGTGAAATGTGTGCGTTGCGGTCTGCGATTGTAGCCAGCGCAACCATGACCTTAGAGCTATGGGGGTTAGAAAGCCGAATTGTTAAGACGCATGCACATGACATGGCACAGGCTGGATGTAAACTCACCTAGAAGCGCTACATGGGGCCCTGAGGCGCACCAAAATGAATCTAAAAAAAGCCAGAGAACGAGAAAGAGGCTGGGCTGGACGAGACTGGGACGGGACGGGATAGCCTGATCACGAGCACGTGCAGGACGCGTGACCGGTTTGAGAATCCCCTTCGGCCCCGGCCAGGGCCGGCCCGGCCCGGCCTCTACCTGACTGTCGACATGACGAGCCTGAGATGCTCGGGCGATGTGACCATTTACCCATAATGTGCATAACAGTTCGACCATCTCACCCTGTCCTACACACCAAGGTACAACGTAGCACCTTCCTAGTCCTTCGATATTATCTAGAGAACAGCGCGTTTAGATCCAAGTAGCGCCCGCACTTGGCTCTCCACGAACTTACCCACCCACGAATCCCTGCCATACATCGACTCGGATGGACCTCCATCCAGTCTTTGCCACAGCTGCGATTCATATCCTCACAGTCAATTTCCTCCTCGTGTTTTTACCGCGGGTCACAAGTGCGGGGTAACGACTTGTTAGATCGACTCGTAGTACGTCGTCATGCGTTCATATCCTTCTTTGCACCAAGTCTCACTCCTTCCCTTCCTCCTACCACCCTAAGGATGGCGTTGAAATATTGCGACGGACTTTGTGCCTCCGCAAGTGCGGGAGTCGGCTTGGCACTTGGCGTCTTTCTCGTTCTATCTATGCTATTTGCGCTGATTACTTCTCCCCCCCACCGCCCTCAAACCGTCCAGTCTTCTTTCTCGCACCTCGACAGACTGCACACCTAACAATCTCGGCCGGATACTGGTGACATATAGCGGAGCCCATATGGCCAGGCCACCTTCCGCACTCCTGGTGACCACCCCAGGCGCACAATGGCGTCTGCTCCCTGTACGGTGCGATCGCGACTGACCCGTTCCTTTGCCATTGTATCTAATTGACGCCTTCGACGCTCTTTATCATACCCCGCAGGTTCGCCACACTAGTACTACGTGACGCCACCAGGTGCACCGCCATCGTCACCGGAGAGGTGATACAATGCCAGTACTTGTAGCTGTGCACGCTTTCGGATGGGTATGATTTCTCTATACTTTGCACCTATTCCCCCCTTTTTATCCCTTTGTTCAAGTCACACGCTTTTGTATTTCATGCGGATCTTGTACTCCGCCCTAATCTCGTTTCAACTATGCACATTTTGTATCGTGTGAGCATGAGCCATTGCCAGGATCATTTGCTTCTGTTCCTAGTATCCTAATCCTCGCCAAGTAGCAGCTGAAAACCTATCGAGGGACCCTCTAATCCTCAAGGCCCAGTGCCCTTATATATACTTTTATGCAGGTGCGCAGTGCTAGGTGTCATATCGTCGAGGAATATACGAGGCGTTCAACCATACGGACCTTGGGACCATGGCTGGGTTCTTCTAGATCACGAAGGGATATATCACATGTCACTGGCGTCAGGGTTGTTGTTCCCACAGACACCGCAGTCCCGGCTTGCTGGTGGACCGATGCTATTGTCGACGTCGAGGATAAGGTTCACTGTGACAGAAGTGGTAGTTGCCTCACGTATCGTTTGATGGTGGTTTGACGGGCGGTGCCAAGAAAAGTACAACATATGATGCAGCGTGAGAGTGGCACTCTATTCGGGAAACGAGGCCAAGTCGATTCAGGGGAAGTATCTTAACCTAACCCCTCATTAATTACGTCTCATCCTGTTCTGCCAGTGGGTATTACGCTAGGTTCCATCGCCAACTGGCGGCCATCAAGTGCTCTGAACCCAACCCAACCCCGAGCCCGCCACAATTCTGAAGTAATTCCATACGATACACGATTCTACACAGATTCGGTGGCAAGTTTCAATCAATCAATCATTTACTAAAATATTTAAAGTTCAGCGCGCGCGGTCAGCCCCTATGGCCACTGGCCCTAATTAATTCATACGTCACCTCACCGATCACCGATAATAAGCAAAATGAGCTGGTTGAGTCTCGAGTCAGTGGGTCGTGTGATATGCATGAGAATAAATCAGGGAGATGACGGAGCATCGGGTCAATGGGATTCGATTCGGAAATTGCCACTTGTGTCGAGGCGGCGCGGCATCCATCCGCTTTACGAACGAAACCCCAAACGACTCCCCTAACCCTAACGAATGCCACTACACACCACTTCTCAGTATTTGCTCAACGGCACTACGAGGATGCACGTACCAGTACCAGTATTGTGACTCTTTCACCCCGTCATCGTGTAGACACACTGTTTGTCAGGCTCAGAACAAGACGGACTTGCGAGAGACTAGAAAAAGGTGCGTTACTCGTTTAGTTATTGGGGGTGCCACTGATGGAACTGCCTGCATTTTCGCGTAGCCGTGGCTGTCCATGATACCCTTCGCGTCGCCCTTCTCCCCCCCCAAAAGGCCTCTCCATTTCGCGATTTTCCTCCCCAGGTAGCCCGCCGCCAAGGTATTAAGGTCGTTTCACCTAAAGGTCCTCCGGGATCTGTTCCCTTCAAGGCGACCAGTTTGCCTTCGCGCCATGGCCAGGCCGCGTTCGCCCTCTCGAAGCAACCCCGGGCCAGCAATCCCGCACTTTTTTTCTCGTGGAGAGGTTTCAGGCATACGATCTCCCTCTTGTGTTAGCTTCTTGGGCCCACGCTCAACCTTCATCGGGTTCACTCGCAGCGCCGCCTCAAGTCCGCACCTGGCTTTGTCTCGGGTCTTCTCGCTGTAACAACACAAGGCCATGCCCGGCCTCGCCCTCTGCCGGGACTCCGGTGCCTCAACCCCTGGGGTAGCATCTCCCTGAGCTGCACCAACGAGTTCGGGGCTGGTGGTGCTCTCGGTGGGGATAGCTGAGGTGTCTGCAACGAACAGCGTTTGCGTTTGTGGCACGTCCCAGAATTGGCAGGTTCGGCTCCTTCGGCGTAGGCTATGTCGTGCAGACTCTGTGAGCATTGTTAGTTGCAAGATTATCTCGTAAGAGAGCATATATTCCATTTCAATAACGTGTATGTGTTGGACATCCGCCCGCAGCGCTGATCTCGCTCGACATTCACTAGGTCCCCGCTGCGCCAGTGCCACGCATTACCGCAATCTCACCCCACCCCTTCTCTTCTCCTCTTGCTCTGGCACCTCTTCCTTCGCCCTCGAGATTATCCCTAATATGAATGTGTCCACAGGCACAGCTGTTTGGGCGCAAACCAAACTCAGTGCCGCATTCATGTTGTTGTGCAGGCCGGGGCCTACATGTGTCAATAGTATTTGAAATTTATTCCGTTTTCCTTGCACTTTTACCCGGATTTCTTCGGTATAAAATCAGCGTAGGTTTGACGAGTTGATGCCATTCCTTTGGCTCTGAATAAAAACGCTTTCTCTCTTTTCTGGCCTTTCCATATCCTTCCATCATGAGTAGTGAGTTACTTGCTGCACCCTCACTTGACCCCACTCGAATGTATCATCCTCACCCATGAATCCGTTACATTCCATCAGTCAGGCGGGCTACGGCATTCGCCAGAACTTTGATTCGCATCCTAACCACCACTCTACTCTCTGGCTTATTACCGGGCGTCTCAGCGGACTATTGCTCCTATTATTACAACGAGTACGTTGTGATGCGCTCGTGCTCTTCTCATCGGCCTTCTTACCCTCTCCTCTCTTCACACCTCCGTAGCACCTGCTTTTTAAGCCCCGCAGCAATTGCGGGGATCTCCGTTGGAGGAAGTAATAACATCCTTCCCCTCCTGATTGATGCCCTCGCGCTGACTCCTGGGCCCTGCCTGCCCCAACTCTCCAGCCCTCCTCCTCGTCGCCTTGATCTGGGCCTGTTGGTGGTGTTG
>QFFA01004141.1:0-12011 GCA_003316565.1 Russula foetens | reverse complement strand
GGCAATCCACGCCGCAACTCTGGAGGTGAGATCTCATGGTAATTCCGGATGTAGTCCCGCCTAATGCCACAGTAGGCCCTGGACACTGTAGGCGTTGCTGATGCAATAGTCGAACGCGGGATCAAAACCTCCTCAATGAACTACTACGACCGAAACGATACACTTTTGATGGCGACGGACTTCAACGGGCTCATTGGGAAGACCCGTTTTCCCTTCTACATCCTTCTCCCTCAGAACCAGACCGAGGATATTCTCAACAAAAAGTTAGAAGAACTCGGGATCCCTGTGTTCCGCCCCTACAAACTTGTGGACATGCACGAAAATCCCAATGATAGCCGTCTCGTGGATGTTTCATTCGAGAATGGCCAATCTATCACCGCCGAATACGTCATTGGTGCAGATGGTGCCCAATCTGCCGTACGTGCTTCTATTCTCCTTGATATTGGTCAGGTACCGACTGTAAGTGTTAGGTGCGCCAACAATGCGGCATAAACTTCGTAGACCCGCATACCCCCGACAAGCCCGAAGAAATGAACACTCTGGCGCAGATGGTCATCGCCGACATCACATTCGATAAGAATCCTGAAGTTCCCGGCGTGTTCTATGCTGTCGTCAGCAAAGAGAGTTTCTGGGCCTTGGCACATCTCCAGTATCCCATGGATGGTTCAAAAGACTCGGGCGGAAAGACCGTCCACCGCATGGCCTGCGGCGTACCCCTCTCCGAAGGCGCACCCCCTTCAAAGTCATCGGTGGAGTACTGCCAGGAGCTGATCGAGAAGTTCGGTCCTCCCTCGCTCTCCAGCGACAAGCGAAGGAACCCGAATGCGTACAAAGTTGACAGCGTCGTCTGGTCGACGCGCTTCCGCACGCGCTATGCCGCCGCCGACCACTTCTTCACCCACTTTGGCAGCAGCACCGACGAAGCGAGTGCTACTGGCGCGAGGGTGTGCCTTATCGGCGACGCTGCTCACATCCACCCTCCTGCCGGCGGCCAGGGCATGAACCTCGGTCTGCGCGATGCGGTTACGCTTGGGCCCGTCC
Organism: Russula foetens; assembly: GCA_003316565.1. Taxonomy (NCBI): domain Eukaryota; kingdom Fungi; phylum Basidiomycota; class Agaricomycetes; order Russulales; family Russulaceae; genus Russula; species Russula foetens. Next base: position 10,970 of record QFFA01004141.1, on the reverse strand, counting down.
TCGCGGCCGCGCTCACGGATGGCACATCGTCCAAAACTGACGAGAAGGTGCGCGCGCACATGGCGCTGCGGCGCCACCGTGCGGTCAAGGTCATTGGCATCACGAAGTTCATGGCAGGTGCGGTGGGTATGGCTCCCGTCATCAGGTCGAGGTGGGCGTGGACGCCAGTTGACATCTACATCGTCCGCGACTGGGTGGTCTGGGCTTTGGGCAAGTCGGAGTGGGTCAGGCATACACTTGCGTACAAGTTCAGCGGTCTTGAGGAGCCTTGAGATCATACGACTGTCTCTGTTCATGCTCCGTCTTATGTTATTCTAGATTGTATTAAATGGATGGTTCATATTCAATCGCATATTCTATTCTTTCAACCTCATGGTGTACGAGGACGCGTGCCGGGTTGCTGCGCTGGCTTCGTGGACAAGAATCTGGGCCCCTCTGACGAGTGACGCCTAGTGACGAGTCGAACTATGAAAATAAAACGACGTGCCGGACTTATAGAAGTTTTGGTTGTCCCAATGCCCAATACATTCTCGCGCTTATCCAGACGCTGGTGGTGGCATCGGCACCGGCAACTCGTTCGTTCAGAGCCTACTGTTGCCCGGGCCGGAGCCGGAGAGTTGAGCTGAGCTGAACTCTGGCCAACTCTGGAGGGAGTTCGGAGGCGCGACCCGGGAACATCCACCAATCATATTTCAATTTGATACCACACCGAATCGTGTCAAGAGTCAAGATATTCCACGCGACAAATCAATTACAATCTGCACATCAACCCTATTCTTCTCCGCGACACCAGCATCGCGTGTCGCTCGCTCCTTCCCATCAAGCACCTGGTCAAGCTGGTGTTCCCGTTCCGCGATCTGGGCTTCCTTGCGTGCGACCTTGGCGCGGCGATCCGTCCATTCGTATGCACACAGCAGGACGCGCGGGGATGCTCGAGTTCGGCGCTGGCCTTTTGGTACCGAATGAAGGCGGGACGCTCGGCGCATAGGGTCTTGGTCAGACACGGGACTGTATTCCGTGCTCGAGGTTCTTCTGCGTCAGAGGCTCAGCTCAGCTCAGCTCAGCTCAGCTCCTGGTCCATCTGGCCTAATTTGGAAGTGACCGATCCCGAACTGGGTTGTGAAGTACTGGAGTAAAGAGTGCCAGTGCCATATCTTAGGCGACATCACCTAGTCCCTTCCTTTCTCTGTTGGTACCGGTACCAAACGATTCACCGAGGACTGTGCTCTCATCGAGCTTGACTGCAATAATATTGACTGGAAGACTTCCAAGGGCAATGTCATTGATCTGGGTACGTTTCGATCTATCTCTACTAGGGTTGTCTCGTCTGATTATTATATCTAGGTACTAAGATTTCTGTTAACGACTCTACCTTAAAAATGTACGCCAACCCCACATCCCCCACCTCCTTTGAATACCCGTGGAACTGGCTCTTGCCACTTCGGGGCGTCATCAGGACGACGAGCGGCACGAGCCACACAGCCCGACAATGCTCGACGTAAACGGCGAATCGTGTCTCTTCGTCATCAAGAACGGTACTAGTAGTGGCAACTCCCTTCACTTTTTATCATGTCCAGTATCCCATGGATGACTCAAAAATGACTCCACTGGAAAGGCCGTCTACCAGCGCATGGCCTGCGGCGTCTCGTTCTCCAGATGTGCGCCCCCTTCAAACTGATTGAAGGCCTCGGTGGAGCACTGCCAAGAACTGATCGAGACGTACAGCCAGCGCTCGCTCTCCAGCCAGCAACAAGAGCAAGAACCACCGTCCGTACAAAGTCGTCAGTTGAACGTCGTCTGACTGGTCGACGCACTTCTGCACGCGCCACGCCGCCGCCGATCATTTCTTTCTTCACCCACTTTGGCAGCAGCTCCAGCCACGAGGGTGTGCCTCCTCGGCGACGCCGCTCACATCCACCCTCCCTCCGGAGGCATGGCATGAACCTCGGCCTTCGCGACGCCATCTCGGTCGGCCCCGTCATCGCCGCGGCGCTCACGGCTTTCACATCGCCAGGAGCCGACGAAAAGCTCCGCGCGCACGCGGCCCTGCGCGGTGAGCACGCGATCGAGGTCATCGGCATCACCAATTTCATCTCGGGTGCGGTGAGCATGTCCCCTTCCATCCGCTCAAGTTCGCTTGGTCGCCAATTCGCATTTATACCATATGCGACTGGGCGCTCTGGGCGAATACTCGCGTAAAAATTCAGCGGTCTCGCGGAGCGTTGAGACCCTGACGCGTGACGGCTTGTCTTCTTTGGTCTTTGACATTTCTAGAGATGCCGGGTGGATGACGTCTATTCTAATTGCTCATTCCTAGTGCTTCCAATATAGTGTTGTAGCATGAACCTTTAACTCGTCTGCGGCGCTGGCCCCGGTCGTTCGTCTTTACTTTGGATGTGAACCACGTTCTGGTGTTGCATTTTTATGGCAAACCCTCATAACACCTATGTGAGTGGAATTATATGTATTTTCTCCTGCTCTATAGTAGTACCCCCCGGGATGTCTAATCATCGCTTCGCAAGGGATGCTCCAATGTCCAATACGAGCTCCCACACCTGATCTATCCAGTCCTCAGAAGCGACAACTTCAGCCTCTTGCATTGCTTCTTCCGTCTTCGTCTGCCTCGTGGCCGCTGCATCCCTCTCCTCAACCATGTTAAGGTCATGATACAGAACTGAGACGAGGAACTGCACATCGGCAAGTGAGCGGAAGATCTCAAGAGTCGCATAGTCTTTCTCTGCAATATCGAGATAAGGTAGCGCTTCGCGAATGGATTCTGGTGATTGCTCGTCTGCTGCGACGATACAACGCGCGAGAGTAAAGCAGGCGAGAGCACGCTGCTCCAGATCGTCGCCGTTAATGACCTAGCACTAATGCATTAGGATCGTCTGATGCCTGATGCTTAGACAGCTCACCTGCGGCATGATCTCCTCGAGAATCCTCTTGCAGTGTTTAGTCATACCAAATTCAAGGCCAACGTCGGCCAGCAAGATGATCGCTGTTCGATATGACCCATACCGACACTGGAATTCTGAGTGCCACAGCGCTCTTAAAAGCTGCTCCACTGCTGCAGTAGCCTGGCCGACTTGCTGTTGCCAAGGCATCAGTAAAAGTCCGAAAGACTGAGAATCAAGCTGACATACCCGCATCTGCACAAATTCATACAGCGGGTCTCGTATTATAGATGTGGTCGATGCGGAAGCGTTAAAGAAATAGTCTCGAGGATTATAGGGCCCCGCAGGACGCATTGGCTTCAACAAATCATTATACTGCCGTAGTTGGCCACTGCATATATCCAATTCGTTAGATCAAAATGGATTATGGGAGTATAGAAGAGGCGACTCAACCGTCTGCTTGCCCTCAGAACAAGGATATGCCAAAGCTGCGAAGCCCACTGCGAGTAGTCGTGAAGGCTCAAGCCTCTCCAAACGTCAGGCTCGAGAAGAATGGCAACCGCGTCTTGATATTTCCCTTGTCTCGCGTGCTGCGGTAATGTCTCAGAGAATTCCTTGGCGGAACGTGATGATGCGCACCCTGTAAGCGTGGTTCAACGTAACAATGATGGTGTCGTTGCTGTCGCCACCGACTTCGCTAAAAGCGGTGACTATATTCTCTTCAATAACGGCCAACTTCTCGCATCCTGTGTCGGTGTCAATAATACCCTGAAAATCCGCCATTACAGGTCGCACCTGCCGCACTCCAGACAATGGATTGTACAGCGTGTTGGCTCCATTGCTCCGAATCTTCGAGGTAGTTTCCTTGCATATCAGTCCAGTGATCATAGAGGCCAACAGCCTGGACGATCTTTTCGAAAGCAGCACTAAGAGGCTGCTCCTGTACTTTACTTCATTTTCATGATCAAAATCTGGTTAGGACGACAGGACATACGCTGTTGACCCTGAGGAGCTTCTCAACATCGAAGAGGACCTCGATTGGATGAAGGCCGGGTTGGATCTCGTTGACAATAGGTTTGAGATTCTTATGCTTCGGTGGAAGCCGATGTAGCAGACTATGGGAATGATCAGGCATGAATGAGTCTAGACACGACGACGGGCACACCCTTGGCAATGTTGCAGGGTTTCCTTGTCCCCTGCTAGGCGAGATATTTCAATCGCCTCGGTCAAAAACTGATATACTATGAGTCACGATAATCACAATGAGGTGATTGAGATTGACGAGACCTTGCGAGCTGCAGTGTGTTCATGTTGAACGTAGTACATGCGGGAGAGGTTCAGGAGAGCATGTTGTCGCATGCCGCTTCATGCCAAGGCTCGAAATCACGAGTAGATGGGATAAGCAACGAGCTTACTGACGAGTCGCTTCCTTCATGAAAACGTTGCTCGAAGAACTGCCGTAAGTTTTCGGCGGCAGAGTTTGAGTCGCCAGTTGCGAGTCCACGTTCGAACCTGAGGAACAGTCAGAACAGACCAAATTTGAAGGAGAGGTACGAACTCTGAGTAGGCATTCGGCTCTGCCCAGCGGTATTCATCGGCGTGGGTCTTCAACAACAAAGTGTCTGACAGACGTTGCTCAACTGGGCCTTCCCGTGAAATGCTGTAAGAAAACTGTACCATATGTGATGAGGTCCCTCTGAAAGTGTTCATATCCAGCCGTGATACTCCCATTTAACCATTCATGGTAGTCGTGACGAAGTTTTGACACGCCTGCGAAGGATAACTTCATGTACGAGACAACAGCTCTCCGGCAAAAATAACCAAATATCGAACGTCGACCCTAGAAATGGAGTCAGATCAATTGCGAAAGCAGAGAGGCAGTCTCACGATATCCGCCTAAAAGATGGACATGAATGAGTTAGACATTCCAGACATGATCAGAATGCATACCTCTTCTCCGCCTTTATGATCCACATACAAATAAGATACACCTGAGCTGTCTGTCAGGTCGAGTATAAATAGTCTCGAGAGTGGCCAGGCAAACCATGGAAGAAGTTCGTCATATGGTCAACAGACACAAAATCCATGTACTAACTAGTCATTGAACGGATGCAGAATAAAGTCAGGAGACCAGACCTACTTTTGGTTTAAGCGATTCGAAAAAAGGGATCACGCCCTCGTCGTTGCTGTGAGGAGCAGCTTTAAGAGCCTCGAGCAGCTTTGGAAACGACCTCGGAGGTGTCATCTGAAGACGCGTGGTTAATCGGAGGATATTTGTGCATTAGGAAGGCTCACCTCGACAACCTCCTCCAGCAACACTCTATGTACCTGGATGAGAAAGGAAGGCTGAAATCTTGTGCGTGGGTAATGTCGGTAGAGCAGCATTATGACCATAAGAAGGCTGATGTGGTGAGGTCTGAGTGTACTCGGCGTAGGCGGCGATTCTGGCTCCTCCATGATTAGCACTTTGTGCTCTGTCCTCGTCGTTGTTGTCGTCGATGTCTAGTGGTATCGAATTTCCTTTTCAGTATATCGGCTTACGTTGTCACGATCACGCATTTTTTTGATACACATGCGAAAACACGCATATACCGTGCTGCACTTGGGCTGTCATGGGTGCAAAACTCAAACGACCCACGCAAGCCAGCCAGGTATGTCTCCAGTCGTTTCGTCCTTCACTCAAAATTTTTATTTCTTGTCAGGTCGTTTCGAAGAGGCGAAAAGTAGTTCCATCTGGAGCGTCCACTGCGCCCGTAAAGTCTACGAATACTAAGGGAAAACAGCGAGCCTTCCAGCGAACGGTCATTGACATTCCTCGCGGCAATCACGATTCTGAAGATTCTGAGCTTGGCGATGAGGATCTTGACGTCTTTGAAGAGTTCGGAGCAGGCGCTTCGTTTCTGCAAACCTTGGACGAGAAGGGCATCTCGAGGTGAGGGTTTCCGCCCAATGAAATGGTACCTGCGACGCATACTCTGCATTTCTACCAGGAGCAAGTGGGAGCAGGACCGTTTGCGTCGCTTAGACAAGCCTCTGCGTAAGGCCCCAAAAGACGATGACCTCCCTTCCGTCAACTCACACACTGACGATGAGGAGGTGTGGTCCTCTGATCTCAGGGAAGAACTATCAGAGGATGGCGCGTCTCTCCAAGACGATGTGTTGGATTCCAGCCAACCACGTTCCCGCACGAGACGAGCAGCGACTAACTCCGACGCTGAAATGTCTTATGAGGCTGTCCCACGTCGAAGGCGGCCATCATGGTCAGAAGGGGAAGTGGTCATTGACCGACTGCCTATCAAACTCCGTGATGGTAAAGTACAACGGACTGGTCCTAAGCTGGTCATCCCAACTCAACCCGACGAGGAGAGCGAGGAAGACTCTCCAGGACGAACACCTGAACCCGAACCACCTAGAGAGGATATCACCACTGGAGCTCGTTTTGGTCGGCTCTCGGTCATCGATGTTATCAGTAACCCGTCAAGAAAACTACGTATACAACTTGCGAAAGAGCAGATTGCGAGCATTTGTCAAGAGATCGTTGCGGACCCTGAAAACAGTGTGGGGGTTTTCTGATCTGCGTTCCTGTCATTGTAGATGAAATGGGTTCATAGCTAGGTCTTTTACGGCGACTTCACACCTTCTCTCTACCAGAGGTGTCAAGTCCTGTTCACCCAGAACCCATCCCCAATGACCCTTATATCCGCAAGTTGACGGTGCTGTCGCAGCTTGCCGTTTTCAAGGACATCATACCAGGCTACCGAATCCGCGAACTGACAGACAAAGAAAAAGCCGAGAAGGTCAGCCAGATGGTCACCCGCAGCCGCGAGTGGGAACAAGGCCTAGTTAGCGCATATCAAAACTACCTTAAATGCCTTGACAGTGAATTAAAGGGTAGACGGCCAATGTCTTACGCACTTCCAGAAACATGCTCATGTCCGACTTGTTGCAGCAAAATCTGGCTTGGAAGACGTAGCCTTACGATGTTTATGTGTCCTTCTCGTCGAGGTCACTCACTTCAATTTCCGCGTCAATATTATGAGTGCCATCGTGGCTCGGCTAAGCAAGAAGTCGTGGGACGAGGTGCTGTAATTCTTCTTGTTGTACATGCGGTGGACGTTGTCCGAACCCCCCTGTCACACAGGCATCAAATCTTTGCCTGGACAGTGTCATTACGGTGTTCCGTGCAGACGAGACAGGTGTTCCATCGCTCGAGGTCGTGCGGCTTCTGAACCGTATGATCAAGGAGCGTCGCTTCAACGTGCATTCGAACGTGCTGACATGCCTTCTGCATCTCCGACTCAAAACCGAGCTTGGCGTTCGCGCATCTGAAGCGAAAGTAGAGCGCGAGACCAAGCGGGAGAAAGTGAAACAGGGGAAGAAATTGAAAGGCCAAGGAGCGGCGGCGTCTACCCACCTCAGCAAAAAGGCAAGGAAGGCTCTCAAGGAAAGGAAGGAAATCGAGAACGAGATGAAGGAGGCCGAGACGAGCATTGACAAAGAAGAACGAGCTTCAAACGTAAGTTCGTCCGCGTGACGGACAGCCTCCATGCATCATTATTGAGTATTGTTGACGCACGCACGTACAGCAAACCGAAACATTGAAGCTCCTGTTCGTATTGTATTTCCGCATTCTGAAGAACCCGGCGCCAACCCCGTTGCTCCCAGCGGCGCTACAGGGCATCGCGAAATACGCGCATCTCGTCAGCATTGACTTTTTCAGGGACCTGATGCGCGTACTCAAGGACCTGGTTACGCGCATCCCACATGCACACCCCGCCGACCGTGGTGACGAAGACGACGACGACGCCCCATGGGAGATATCACATGGACCAACCACGCAAGCGGAGAACGCCAAGCATCAACTTTCCTGTATCCTTACGGCATACGAACTACTCTCCGGACAAGGTGCGTAGCGCCCACCTTGCCCACTCGGGGGAGGGCTCCGTCGAAACGGGAAGAGAAACCGCGCGTCCCGCGCAGGTCTTCTTTTCACTTGTCACAGACAAAGAGCCCCCCTCCAATCCCACCTTCTTCACCCCTCTCACCCCTTTTTTTCCTTTTTCGCCTTTCTGACTCGTATGGGATTTCAGGCGAGGCGCTCAATGTCGACCTGAGTGATTTCATGAACGAGCTGTATACCCTGATCCAGTCTCTCTGTCTGGCGCCCGAACTCGACGGGGCCTCTACCCCGACCTCTACACGACCCCCCAGCAGAAGCGCTGCCTCGCACCCCTGTGGGACCGCCGCCGCCGCAACGACCCTCATGAACACGTCCGCGCCCGCGACAGAAGCGCCATCAACGAGCGACTTGCTCTTTCGCGCGCTGAACCTCGCGCTCGCGCCGCGCGCGGCTGTACCGCCCTGGCGCGCAGCGGCATTCGCAAAGCGCCTGTTGACAGCGGCGCTACACTGGTCGGGCGCAGACGCGTTGCGCGCGCTCGACTGGGTCACCAAGTTGATGGTGCGTGAGCCCCGTCTCGAAGCTCTGCTCTCGACCGAGGACCGCACCGTCGACGGAGTGTATCGACCGGACGTCAAGGATCCGCAGCTGAGCAATCCGTTCGCTACGAGCGCATACGAGCTGCATCTACTCCAGACAGCACACATTGACGTGCGGGTACGTGATGCTGCGGCGAATTTGGCCAATTACGTGCGCACGTCATGAGGTAGCAGTACGTGTATTGTGGGTACGTAGTAGAAGTAGAATATCCAAAGATCAATCGTTGTGGAGTTCGGTGGAGCGTTACGTGGAGCGATGATGATATACAGGTTGCGATGACCAACTGTTCAGCTAAGGCTAGGCGTAATCTACAGACCGATACGCAATACAAGTGGGGGATGGTGTGGTAATGCAAGAGGACTAAACGACCAGTAAGATAACAAACAAACAAAATGACAAAGTGGAGATAGTTCGAAGTTCGTACTCTCGACGCTCTCACACAAGTGTCCCTGTGCTCAAAGAACAAAAGTACATAATAATACGGACAAACATCATGGGCGCATTTTGACGGATGGTGCTGGGCAGGGATATGGAAAACCTGTAGTAGATATAGATAGTGATGGTAGTCGTGGTGGGGGGTATGGGCAAATTGGGAAAGAACTTATGAGAAGAGGACGGACGAAGAGTAGTGGGTATACTGCTGGTCGCCGCTTGACGAACCACCGAAAGAAGAGTATGGGGAATATGCTATTGGAGGTCCCTGCGAGCGGGGGACACAAGAAGCATACGGGGGGTAGGAAGAAGCCCCCCCAGAGTTCCAGCCATTCAAGCTCAGGAAGGAAGTGGGTTCCGAAAGAGTGGTTGGGGATGCGTGGTGAAGATGCAGCTGCTGCTGCTGCTGCTCCCGTGGGTCCATCTGAACGCTGAGCACTTCCGCTGTTGGCGGACCGCTAGCCGTCCAGGTGAGATCGTAAGTGATCCACGCGAGTTCCTCATGGTCGACAGTAATCACTTGGTCGATGCGAGTTTGCACACCTGTTTGCAAGGCACGTGTCAGCAACGAGGCACAACCTCTCTTGCATGTAACCAGCATGTACGCACCTATGTTTCCCCACCTACAGCGTGAAAGTTCCGACTCTGGCAGTAACACCGTAACTGGCGACGCCGAAACAGGCGACAGGGGTGTAACAGGCTCAAAGTAGGCATATTCCTCTGACTCACAGACACCGCCAGCAAATACCCGAGTCACGCACTGCGCCACAGACATCCAGGGCGCAGCAAAGGTGACAGTGCCGGTGAAGCCGTGCAGTGCCGGTGGGCTCGATACATCATGAAGGGACGAGAGAGAAAGTTTGATGTAGATGGAAACACGCGGAGAGTAATTGGCAAGCGAGGGAGATGGCGGTGCGTATTGGTCCACATCGACGAGTAGAGGCCGCATGCCGGCAGCACTAAGCGAAACAGCGGTGATGCCGTTCCGGACATGAGGTGGGGAGACGCTGGGTGCCATCATGGACGAAATTAGGGGCACGCTCGAGGAGAAGGGGAGGTGGAGGTCGCAAGTTTCGTCCTTGATGGAGCCTCTGGGCTGCTGCGATGGGTGTCCGAACGGGATTGGCGCGACAAACGCGCCTGGCGTACGCTCGTTGGCCAAATCCAACGCATGAAGGGCATCAAAGCCGGCATCTTCTCCCTCAGACGGAATGTCGCCAGAGTCAGAGGGTGAGCGACGCGCGAACGGTGATTGCGATTCCTTGTACTCCTCCTTTACACGCACGTCTGACGGAGCCATGGGCTCATGGCTGGATTTATGCGCGAGCAGACCGTTCTCCTGGAACAGCTCCTCGCCGCCGGCGACTAATTGATATTCTGATTCGCGAAAGGGAAGAAAAAACACAAAGATGAAACACAGCAAAAGATGAGTCAGAAGCGTGACATACCTTTCTCGCCTTTCCACATGTTCCGCAGTACTTGGATATGACTCGCGACTTGTTTCTTTGACCGTTCGATGCCGGCCTCTTTCAAGTAGTCGACGAGGAATTGGTTGCGCCATCTGCTGCGGCCACGCGAATACGTGGCCCATGGAGATTCCCAGTACTGCCGAAGCCCTGAAACGGGTGGTAACACGTAAAGATCAGAACGGCAGAGAGGGGCACAAAGGGCAGCGATGACCGCACATACCCTCTACGAAAATCTTTTCGACGCTCTCGGGCCAGACTTCGCTGGTACCATCCTTGAGCATCTTTCTGTGTTTGCGTTGAGGGGTAAGAGTGCTTTGTCCAGGGGGAGACGGGGACGATCTTGCGCCTCTTGGGGAAGACTTTGGAGAGGGAGAGAGGGCCATTGGAAATAGTAAAAGGCTATAGGGGTATGAGGGAATATAGAGTACAGGTGGTATGAGATGCGCTGGACGAGCGCAGGGATGAGGAAGGAGAAGGTAGGAAAAGTAGCGAACGGGACGGACAGGCAGTTATATAAATGAGGGGTCCGAGTGAATGACTGGACATTCGAAAGAAAAAAAAAAGGTTGGTCACAAGCAAAAAGTAACACATTATGGTCGAGGGAATAAAAGACGCCGATAAGTACCGAAAAAGAGACAAGGGGCCAAAAAGGGGAAAAGGATCCGTGATAACGGT
>QFFA01004122.1:0-11166 GCA_003316565.1 Russula foetens | reverse complement strand
TGGGACAGTGATTGCAAAAATTCAAGCCACTGTACTGAATCCACATCTTCCCTTCCAGTGCCAGTGCCTGTTGGCACAAATAGGCTTCTAATTGTAAGCCGGTCAGCATGGAAAGGAGAGGCGAAAGCTGGTTAAATATTTGGGTTATAAAGGACAGTTGCCAGTCAAGCTGCCTGCATGGGATTGAGAGATGCCACTTGATCCTTGGCGGAAGATAGATGGTGCCTTTGAGGAATTCAATAATGACAGACTTCTCCCCGAGTTTTATGGATACCTCTCTGACTTTGAATCCTTCGCCGTGACGAGAAAGGAACCCATTTAAATGCCAGACTTCGAAGATGGCCTGGTTGAAAAACTTTGTTGTCAGTGAATCGAGAGCTGACATGTGTGCTCTTGCGACAAACGCCTCCAGATATTCGTTCGCCCCATAAAAGTCAAGCGAGATTAGGGAAGGGAAAGTGGAGCGCTTGAGAAGAGGAGGCTCCATGTTTGGGGTTGAGCGAGACGCCGGGGGACGGAAACGAAAGGACAGTTCTTTGAGATGACCCAAGCTGGACAAGATAGTGACAAAAGCATCTGGTGGAAAGGAACAGGATTCCGAGATGTCATACAGATACAGTTCGACGAGATGGTGGGTGGATAAAAGAAGCCGTCGCAATGCCGGGAAGGGAATGGTGAAACCTTCCACACGGATTTCTTTCAAGCGTGGGGCCGACCCGCCTAGAAAGTCATCGATGACTAGTGGTTCTGGGACATTTTTGGACTCTATTCGAATGGAGTCGAGTGCTGGAAATGGCACCTGCATCATGTCGGCAATCGACTGACAAATCGGGGTCGGCACGCTGAGGTCGATGTTGCAAATGCGATCCGTTTGACGGAGTGCGATAACAATGCTTTTAGGTACGGACTTGGATTGAGGCCATTCCTTAAACTCTACAACGATAGGCAAGGTTGACCAGACGCGCAGGATACGTCCGATAGGTATGCTAGAATCGCAGAGAATCCGCAGGGCCAGACGTTTTGGGGATGCGTAAATGATATGTCGCCATCTTCGGCAGACGTGCGCAAGACGGTGCCACTTCCAAGGATGTCGAGGTGAACGAGGAATGGCATACAGTCGATAGAAATCGAATATTTCCAAGAGTGTGTCGTCAGGGAGTGCTTCAATCGTCACTTTCCGCCAGTTCTTGCCTGCGTCGCACAGGTCAACGGGAGTACTCGAGGAAACCGTGCCTGGGACGGGTCGTACACATGATCTGTCGTGGGGGTGAGTGGGAGGTGTAATGGCGCACTGTGTTGTTGGCGGTTGAGAAATGCCCACGATCGGCGTCATCCAGGTGGCGGGAGAGCAAGTGGCCCAAACATCATCGAGCGATGAGGATGAAGAATGATAGTCAGAATTTGCAGTATCATGGCTTTCAAGCCCGAGGGATGAGCTATGATCTATGAGTCAATCAACGAACAAAGAAAGGGAATGACCTGGACGTACAAGTGAGAAGTCATGGGTAGGGTGAGATGGTGTACGAGTGGATTGAAAGAGGGTTACGGTAGTGTACGGTAGTACGAAACTACGAATCGACCTGTGAAAGAAAAAAGGACCACTGGGAGGTGTGCGCCGGGTGGTGGCATGTCCTTGTCTGGACCGGCGGGCGGGACCGCTTTCCGAGTGCGGGCCCACCCTTTTCCTTTTCCATCCAACTCCAACCATCCCTTAGCGGGAACCATCCATCAGGAATGTCTATCGGACCCCGTTCACCAATCCACCTTTCTTCAATCTCAGTCCACGCCAGACAACTTGACTCCGACTCGACCCAAAGTATGTACGAGTGCAGTTCGACCAATCTCCCCCTTCCGTCGTCCATACACTCCTCTTCTCTCGCATCGCCACTGGCTCGTGGATGACATCCCTTGGCTTTGGCACGTAAAGACCGTGTGTCGCTACAGTACGTGTCTGTCTTGTCTTTCACTGTTGTAGATTCTCACCCTCACCCTCACTCTCCTTTGCTTCATCGTAACGCTCCTCGCTTCATCACTGCCGACGGTTCCCTCAGTCCTCCTCATGCTTACCACCCCAAGTGCGTACCTTATTTTTACACGTTCCCCGTCTTCCCCCCCGCATGACGGCTTCATCTCGATGTGTCCGTACTGCTGTCAACATCGTTCTAAGTACTCCCTGACTATCGCCCTCTCCCCCACCCCCCTGTGGCCTTTCTCGCCCCTCGTCTCTTTCCGTTCGCTGCCTCTTGCTCACCTGTTACCCTTGTATTTCCTTTCAATCATGTCAGTACTTCCCTATGGATCAACTAATGACTTCTCCCCACCATACAGCACAACTATCTACGCCGTCGTGTCATTGGATGCCATCTAATACGTACGCTCCAGCGCCGGAAATGCCACGCCCCGGCGGCCCCGTTGTATCACGTTGATTCCTTCAAAGGCTCGCTGAGCCCGTCACGTCCGTGTCTATCTCTCGCACACCCTTCGCGTAGCTGTGGAGCATAGCGATGACGCTTCCAGGCAGGCAGAGGCCCCGACTTGTTGTTGCCTGCCTTTACATCATCCAACAATGAGTGACGGGACAGCCATCCAAACGGTGCACAGGCCAATACGACGTGACGAGCTGTAGAGGATCATGTATTGCCATCGCTGGTGCGTGCGCGCTAGGTGCGACCTCTTCCACCGATGTCTAGGCCAATGCTAAATGGCGTCAGTATGGCGTCCAGCCGGTGCCCGCCCAATCAACGTGGCTAATGATTGTTCAATACATCCACAAATGAGTTTGACAAGGATGTCTGGAAGTGGTTTGGTCCGACAGTTACTGCCGGCGCAATCAAGTACGCGAACAGTCCTATTCTCTTCTCTTATGTTGACCTCTCTTCTAAGAACATGGACAATGACTCCTCGGAGATACCGCTTACCAGTGGTATCTCTGTTGCCCATCGACAGCCAGCCTTCCCAGGTAGATGTGCGCTCCGCTTTCCATCCTCTAGCCAGCTCATCTCGTCTACGCAACTTCTCAAGATTGGCTAAACACGTGGTCATCGTCTTATTAGCATTCCGATTGGTCTCAACCCCATCATTCACATTTTAACAGAAAAAGCGAGGCAGGGCTACGCCGTCGAGAGAAAATACTAGCGCAATGAGAGAGGGTAGCACGTGATGACCGAGGAGCGTGGCTGTGTGAGGACGAGCGGTGCCGCAAAGAAGACGAGTGTGCTTGGTGACAGAGGGTTCACACAGCACATGGGGGTCCCGCAATCGACAACGAGTAAAGCACGAAGCGGTGCGGTTAGGGGGAAATAAAGACATGTGGGTCGACGGTGCTGCGTTGCGTTGCCAAGCATGCCCGTGCGCATGGTCGAGGATGCACCTATATTACCTTACATTGTGAGGCCCCACAAGATTCTCCACCTCAATTTCCCGATGCGCCATATCCGCAAGGTTGTCGATTTACGTACTGGTCACTGTCTTAGGCCGGCTCGGGCATATTGGACAGATCACGTGCCTTCCATTCAAAAATCTTTCACACAGGCGTGTTTGCATCAGCTGCAGTCCTCTGGCCTCATCCACTATAAAAGAAAAAGCTACTGACTTTCAGTACCTAAAACACATGAAAATCAATGAAATTCAGGAGTATATCATATTAAAATCATATTAAACTCAACAAATCTGCACCCAGTCAGTAGTCATATGAAATCTTTGCGACTTTTTTTCAGTATGCTAACAACTGAAATCAATGTGATTCTGCACCATTCAGTATGTCAAACTACTGAAATTCAGTTGCTTTTTCTTTTATAGTGATCAGGGCACGATCACCTTCCCCTTAATGCTTCCTATTTCAGTGTTTCTGAGCGTTCACTGTCACCATCTCCCCTGCTCTCCTGTCGATCTTGCGACGCATGTCCTCGCCCCTCATCTCTTCCAATTTGCTACCTCTTGCTCACCTGTTACCCTTGTATTTCCTTTCAACTATTGTCAAGACTTCCTTATGGGTCGACTGATGTCTTCTCATTTCCTTGCAGCACAACTACCGACGCCATCGTGTCATTCGATGCCATCTAAAACGCATGCTCCAGCGCAGGAAATGCCATGCCCCGTCGTATCACGTTGATTCCTTCGAAGACTGAGCCCGTCACGCCCATGTCTATCTCTCACATACCCTTCGCGTGGCCGCGGAGCATAGCGATGACGTTTCTGGGCAGGCAGAGGGTTGGACTTGTTGTTGCCCGCATTTACACCGCACGACGATGGGTGACCGGACAGCGGTCTAGATGGCGCACAGGCCAAAATGATGCAGCGAGCCGTGGAGGATGTGTCGCTATTGCTGGCACACATGCGCTAGGTTGCGCCTCTTCCACTGATGTCCGGGCCAACGCTGTATAGTGGGCCCGACCAACCTGTGATTGTTCAATACACGCACAAGCGAGTTTGACAAGGATGTCTCGCGCAGTGGTTTGGTCCGAGAGTTGCGCCTGGCATAATCAAGTGCGTGAACGATCCTATTTTCCTCTCTTATGTTGACCTCTCTTTAAAGAACCTGGACAATAAATCCTCAGAGATACCGCTTGCTAGTGGTATCTCTGTTGCCCATCGACAGCCAGGCTTCCTTGGCAGATGCACGCTCCGCTTTCCATCCACTAACCAGCTCACCTCATCCACGCGGCTTCTCAAAACTGGTCAAACTTGTCATCATCGTCTTATTAGCATTCCGATTGGTCTCGACCACGTCATTCGCATTTTTACCCTCAAAGTACAGGTACAGGAGCATCTTTGCTTCTCACAAAAGCTCTACTGATGCCCGCTCGGGCGTGTACATGTTCCTGCAGTCGATCGGCATGGTCCAGGTGGCCCGCATTTCGTCATTTGTTATCGTACCACTTCGTTGGCTTTCCCGTGGACAGTCCGTCCTACCCAGGACCCTACTATCCACACACGACAATCTCAACGCGATTACTCTGAATACCGTGGAGGGCGAGCGAAAGTTGTATATCAGAGGAGCATATGTCAGACAGGATTTCCGGTGCACCTATTCAAGGGACCTGTGTCGGCCAATTTTAAAGCGCAGAAAGCGAATGACCCGGATAAGAGGTCATTGGGTAGGTTGAGACTGGATGGACTTTTAGAAGCGAGCAAGTAAAGTTCAGGGCAGGAAAGAGTCGCGACGGGTTAGTTGTCCATTTTTGTGAGTAAGTACCTAAAATGGACATAAATAAAAAAATGTTTTGAAAATAATCAAGGCTGTGAGCGCTCCGCTCGACGCCTCACATGATTGCCATTCTGCATTTTTCCTCATTCTTTCCTGGCCTTTCTGGCTCTTGTTTGACTATTTTTTTTTTTCAATTTTGTGTTACCCTTCGACCTGATTGGAATCCACGAATGAATTATGGGTATGACTAGGTAACGCGTGCATTTGGCTCACTATGAGGCTCATGCCACTCCGAGTCCATTCACTGGCAAGAAGTGCCCAACCAGAAGTGACACTCATCTGTCCCAATGTTCGAGTCAGTGTTGCAAGATTACAGATTCAAGGCTGTCATAACAACCCAACATCTACTCGCTACACGACTCTAGAATCTGAAACTCGGTCGCAGCTTCGTGTTAAACAACGGCAGTAGTGTATTCGACGAACCCATTACAGCCCTTCTTCAACACGAAGCTGTGCCCTCCTGCAATTTTAGGACACGCGACGTGATCATCAGCACCATATCAATCTTATTCTGCGTCTCTACCACCACCTCCGTCAACGACGCCATCGTTTCAGGAGGCGCCGATCTTTCCACGTCTCCGACAGTCTTCAGCAGCCATTCTCACATACGAAGGCAATTCGTTCTAGCCACGCTGTCCTCGTTGTTGTATGTGTCTCCTTTGTTCTCATATGTGCATCCTCGTGACAACTCAGTGAACGGGCTCATCCATAGCATAGATTCCACCACTGATGCCGCGTGACGCGCTCGTCGACTTGTTCAAGAATCATCGAGCACTTTTTCGAATACTTCGACATTTACACCTAGATCCGACATGTGCCCGCTGTGAACAAGACGGTTGTCAGGATAATGGTGGAATTGATATCCATTATCGCGCGTTGGCGACTAAAGATCTTAAACAGGGTCGGTCGGGTGGGTCTGTTCTCTGACGAGGTGCTCTAACTGAGTGCTACTTATCAAGACTCTGGTCTTGTTCAGAATGTGAGGATTGTCATGGACAGTGAGTCAACGCATTCCGCTTGGCTAAGCTCCTTCCATCGTTGAATAACCTTCTTGATACTGCAGGACGTCTATTGGCGTGCCAAGGAAACTCTCGCAAGGTTCTTAGTGGATACAAGTTAGTTTTAGGTCTCACTAGGCACCGGAAATCATACATAATGACGATTTCTCGTCAGCTGGCTGGCATATTCCGAGCATTGATTAGTATGTATTGGCTTCCAATTGCTGTATGTCATCCCACTACTTCGTTGACTCACCTACGGACAATGTGCTCTACATGAAGGCCCACCATCCGTGGCGATTCTGCTCACAACAGTCGTATTGCGACTACCCCCGAATGCCACTTCCACACGAGCATGGAATACCGATTAGAGAGCAAAGCCCGAGTGGTGGTGTCACCTCTGCGTCGTCATCTCAGAATATTCGGATGACGACTTCTTCGACGCCGGTGAGGGTGCTACCATCGACGACCGAGTCTCCTCGTGCGCGGCATCAAAAAGCGGACAGTGCGAGGTGATACAGAAGACGATCCCGTCGGGCCCATGACACCTGGCTCGACAGATCACCGCACGGGAGAAACAAGATCGACGCGGCAACGAAAAGCACATCCCGTCAGCTTTTCATGCACCAGGTCCGCGGACGACGAGGAATGGGTCGATCCAACGCCGATACCCCCGACGCCTCTCGATGGCACGCCGCCTCTGTTCCCCGGGACGACCGCGTCCAGCGTCGGAGCCGGTGCTCCGATGGCCGCTCCGATGATGTCCAAGATGAAATCGTCGGGCAGTACGAAAGGCCAGAAGCAGGAGGAAGCGCGGGCGCCAGTACCTCTCCCATCGAGTCTGGCGGGGGGCGCAGACGACTGACCGCGATACGTACAGCAGATGAGCACAGCGCGCGGTCACGATGGTGGGCGGACGCAGAGCGGCGCCGTGAAGTGTGTGATTGTGCTGAAAACTAGAACCGGGATCAGAAACCAGAGCCGGATTCCGAGCCGGTTGATTCCAGCCACCCAGACGCGGATGACTTGTAACCATCCGCTGCATCTTTGGCCTCGACCGTGTGCAGAAGGTTTTCCCTTTTTTTTTAACACTTTTCGATTGTATAGTACTGTCTGACAGAGATACCGCTAGCAAGTGGTGTCTCTGAAAGGTTATTGTCATGAGGGTAGGATCGTGTACCTCAGTTACATGGTATGTTCAGTATTAGAAGAACGATCACAAAACTACACGGTTCTGGCCAATAACGAATGCTGAACGCCATGATAACGATGATATTATTGAACACCACGAAAACAACCATGAAGTTATCATGAGGGAAATTAAATCAGAACCCAGAAAGCTATTCAAGAGTCAAGATAAGGAAAGAAAACATGAATGATGGTCATCTCATATCTATGAAACAAATGAAATCTGTCATGAGAGCCGATACAGAGCACCAAACACATGAATCAAACCTTGGCATAAACAAAGGGCTCTCCTTGTCAGCTGACCAAGACTATATTCTGATTGGCGAGCTTGCGGGTAGCAACGAACCGCTCAGCCGCGTCTTTCGTAGATTGGGATTCTTGATATCGAGACAAGTAGAGCACGACCAGGCTGGGAAATACCCCTGTGGCCATGTCTTCGTTGACTAGGGCATGCACAATGTCTGGTACAAGTTCATGCAAAGTAACATGAACCTTCGAGAAATGAGGCAGTGATTGAAAAAATTCGAGCCACTGTGCTGGATCCACATCCACCCTTCCAGTGGGCAGTGGTCCAACTCCTCCTCTATTAATTACAAGCAGGTCCGCACCGGAAAGGAGAGGGGAAAGCTGGTTAAATATTTGGGTTACAAAGGACAGTTGCCAGTCAAGCCGCCTGCATTCGATTGAGAGACGCCACTTAATACTTCGTGACCTATCCTTGAAGAACCAAACAAAGACAGACTTCTCGTTGAGTTCTATGCATGCCTCTCTGAGGCCCTTGAATCCTTCAAGGCGAGAAAGGAGCCCATTTAAATGCGGAATTTCGAAGATGGCCTGGTTGAAAAACCTTGTCCTCAGCAAAGAAAGAGCTGGTGTGTGTGCTCTTGCGACAAACGCATCCAGATATTCGCTCGCCCCATAAAAATCAATCGAGATTAGGAAAGGGAAAGTGGAGTGCTCGAGAGGAGGTTCCATGTTTGTGGTTAAGCGAGAGGCTGGGGGACGGAAATGAATTAAAAGCTGTTTGAGATGATACGAGCTGGACAACATGGTGACAAGAGCATCTGGTGGAAAGGAACAGGATTCCGGGATGTCATACAGATTCAGTGTGACGAGATTGTGGGTGGATAAAAGAAGCCGTCGTAACGCCAGGAAGGGAAGGGCGAAACCTTCCACACGGATGTCTTTCAAGCGTGGGGCCGACCCGCCTAGAAATTCATCGATGACTAGTGGTTCTGTGGCATTTTTGGACTCTATTCGAATGGATTCGAGTGCTGGAAATGGCACCCGCAAAAGGTCCCGCATCACATCACCAATCGACTGACGTATCGGGGTTGGCACGCTGAGATCGATTTTGTAAACGCGATCCGCTTGACGGAGTGCGATAACAACATTTTTAGGTAGGGACTTGGATATCGGCCTTCCCTTAAACTCTACGACGACAGGCAAAGTTGGCCAGACTTGCAGGACACGTTCGATAGGTTTGCTGGACTTGCAGAGAATTTCCAGACCCAGACGTCGTGGGGACGTGTATATGATATGTCGCCATCTTTGGCAGACGTGCGCAAGACGGTGCCACTTCCAACGACGTCGACTTGAAAGACGCATGGAATACAGTCGATAGAAATCGAATATTTCCAAGAGAGTGTCGTCAGGGAGTATTTCAATCGTCACCTTCCGCAGGTTCTTGCCTGTACCACATGGGTCAATGGCGATGACTATGATAAGTACTAGAGGAATAGCTACCTCTGGTGGGTTGTACGACTTGTACATATGATCCGCTGTGGGGGTGACACGGAGGTGCAATGGTGGACAGTATTGTTGGCGATTGAAAATTTTCTACGATCGGCGTCATCAAGGTGATGGGAATGTGAGGAGTGGCTCCAACATCGGCGACTCGGATCGATGAAGGATAAGCAGATTTTCCAGCACGGCTGTAAAGGGACCAGTTAACGTTCCATGAGCCAACCAGAAAACACAGAAAAGGGACATACAAGGGAGAAGTCATGATTGGGGCGAGATGGTGTGCGAGTGGATTGGAGTGGATTGAAGAGGGTTACGGTGCTGTACGATTCAACCCATGAACCTGCCTGCCTGCACTGCCAGTGGCAGCCTGCAGGAGTCCTGCAGGCTGCGCGTGGTGGGTCGGGACGCGTTCAATATGACCAAAGACGGCAATGCTTTGAGATCCTTTTCCACCCGGTGAACAGTCATGGGTATGTAAGCAATCCGGAGGCAGATTGCAGGGACGGGGATGGAAGGTCATATTTTCTATGCGTCGTGAAGGCTGCTAAAAAGCCTTATTATTCGATTGGGCTATCACCATGAACGACGAAATGAAACATATACAAGGTCAGCGAGCTGAGTCCGCGGACCCAAACATCGTGAGCTAATATTACCAAAGTTGGTTCGGCCCCTTCAAATTTTCATCGCACTGCAACGGGCGTTTCATTCACCCTCAGACCTCGCCCCCCTCACTAACTATCCTTTGCACCCACCCTTCCACCGAGCGCTCAAATGCCCATCCTTTTCAATTACTTTGCGTCTTCTTGCGAGCGCACAATGCACGAGGCTGTACCCGATATTTTTCCCACCTTCTACTCACATCTCCCACCATCCGGCAAAAACGTCGTCAACACCAGAACAACAGGTCTCCGTTGCAGGATCAGCGGGGAGCGTAGTCGTCGAGTGGATGATTGGCCAATGTGATCATTGGCAGGCCATCCACCTGCCATCTAGCCCTAGCATCCCGACTTTCGAGTCTATTATATGCCCTTCTTCAAGGCAATGCTTTGAACACCGAGTTCGTTGCCGAGCGAGCGACGGGCTCTATGAAATCGATCCAAAGTTCTGTCGATTTTATTCACCCTCTTTACTATCGCCTCCGACTCTCTGACCCCCTCCCCCCCTCTGCACTGAGGCCATGGGCCTCATTTTATGCACCCACTGACTGCAGCAGTCATTACTTTTGCAGGTGAGAATGCCATTCTTACCTACAAAAGCAATGATTGCTGGTATTCCTAACTTTATTTGCCGTATGTACCATTCATTAACCTATGCGTGTGTATCTGTGGCGTCCGAGTGAATCAGGCAGGCAAGGATCCTGACTCCGTTGGCTGCCTTAACTGCAGGTGCGTATGCCCACCACTTTCATATACTATGGCGTAAAACTATTTATCACCCCGATCGCCTATTGAAACCTACAAGTTGCCGAAAAGAATGCTTGTCTTCGAAAGTGAAGAGGCAAAGAATCAAGAAGAGGGGGGCGTGCTTGCAGGTGCGTCACGGCACGATTCTTTCGACCAAACGTTCCCAGTTGAGTGTTGCCCATCACAGACCGGCTACGGAGAAGGACGTAGAAACTCGCTCAAGAAAGCAAAGATCCCTGGGGTTGCTCCTGGCGACCGTGCACTGGGACTCACGCTTTGCCCATTACGTGATATATAACTGGTTTATTACGATGGGCGTCTCCGCCCCTTGAACGCGTCGGAAAGCGCAGCGCGATGCCAACGCCAATGATACCAGAGGCTTCCTCGGGCCTCGGCACCACTGGCTGGACACCACCACTCTGTCATCCGAAATCGCCGAGCTCCTTCTCAAACACCGGTCCGAGGTCGACGCACACTATCCGAGATACTAAATACTTTTCTTACATAGTGTCGGACAGTGGAGATCCCGGAGTTGTGCGGACACTGCTTACGCACGAAGCAGACGCGCACATCCGAGGAGAGAACAGATCGGACCACAGGAGGTTAAACATGAATGTAGCGCAGC
>QFFA01004117.1:0-13965 GCA_003316565.1 Russula foetens | reverse complement strand
TTCAAGATAAGGCCTTCTTCATAGTTCCAATCTTGTAGGCCTTTAGTAACACTTCGAGGGCCACTAACAAGGATTTCTTTTAGTAGCTGGCCCGTAAGGCGATCCGTTTTGATTGCGTCTTGTATCGCTGTTTTCAAATCTGTGTTTAATGCGATAGGAATTGCCATGGTATGTAGTGCTTGAATTCGAAATTTGTCTGGGGTGAGCAAGATTTTTTCTGCATTATTAGATGCTATCCCCTCTTTATAATCTGGCCGCCATGACAGAGCATCAGCTTTATTCATTTTGCCAGGTTTTGGGATAATTTTGTAGTGAAAATCGCTCAAAAATAGCGACCAACATGCTTGGCATCGTGACAGTGTTTGTTTCGTGGTGAAATACTTGAGATTCGCGTGGTCTGAGAAGATCTTTGTTGTGTGTGGACTACCCTGCAGGTAGTGTCGGAAGTGCTTCAAAGCGTGTATAATCGCTAGTAGTTCTTTGTCATGAATCTCGTAGTTGCATTCAGCTGGCTGGAGTGACTTCGAGTAGTAGGCGACTGGGTGTGAACGTCCTAATGCATCGTTTTGTTCAAGTATGGCTCCTGTGGCATAATCACTTGCGTCTGTGATTAGTGTGAATGGACGATCGTAGTCCGGGAGTGCGAGGACTGGTGAAGTGGTTAAGGTGCGTTGTAACGCGGTAAATGCGTTTTCACATGAGGGTGTCCAATTCCAAGGCATTGTCTTCTTGGTTAGGTCAAACAGTGGTCGTGCTAATGTTGAGTAATCCTGTACGAAGTGGTGATAGAAATTGCAAAAGCCCAGGAATTTCTGTATTTCCTTGATAGATTTTGGGCGTGGCCAATCTTTGATGGCTATGAGTTTAACTGGGTCCATGCGTAGTTCTCCTTCAGAGATAATGAGGCCTAGGTATTCAACCGATCGTTGGTTAAAAGAGCACTTCTCTGCTCGTAAGTAGAGGTCCAGTTCTTGGAGGCGTTTGAGAACACGGTGTGTCCACATTTTTAGTTCGTTTAAACTTTAAAGTGGACGCAAAGATTATTATATCGTCGAGGTAGACGATCATATATCTGAGGGCGATGAGATTGGTGAAGCGTGTGTCCATAAAGGTCTGAAAGGTCGCAGGGGCGTTGCAAAGTCCGAATATCATGACTAGTGATTCGTAGAGACCGAGAGGGGTTGCAAAGGCGGTTTTCCATTCATCGCCTTCCCGTATTCGTATATTGTTGTATCCCCATCGTACATCCAACTTGGTGAAGAACCGCACACTGAGTAGTTTGTCTACTAATTCAGGGATGAGAGGTATAGGTACCACGTTTTTTCTTGTAATCTCGTTGAGAGGACGGTAGTCTTGTACTGGTCGAAGTTTGCCATCTTTCTTATCTATGAAGAAAAAAGGGCACGCGAAAGGGGACTCGGATCGTCGTAGAGTGCCATTCTTTAGGCCTGAGTCTAAGTATTCTTGTAATGCCTTGCATTCTGGTGGTATAAGTCTGTAAATTCCCGTTTTGCGCATCGTAGTGTTCGGTAGAAGGTCTATCTTGTGATCCCATGGCTGATGTTTGGGTAGTCATTGTGATTCCTCGTCTGAAAAGACCTTTTCGTATTGCCGGAATTCCTGTGGAATCTCCGCAAGCTTGGTTCCATGTGAGATGGCTAGTGATGTAGAGACCGTCGTTCTTCCAATGGTCGGTCCTACGTATTTTTTGTTATGCGCTGTGATGAGTTCAATTGTATCCGAGTTTCCAATTGAGAGCTCAAAGTCGTCTTCGACTTGTATTCCCTCTTCTAGGGACGGGAGTAAGGCAGCCATGAGAGGCGAAGGACTAGCATTGTTGTCCTCATAGCATTGCGGCGGGCAACGGTCTAGATTAAGGGCATTCTTAGCCCAGTCGATGTTAGGATTGTGTTTCTTTAACCAATCCGTTCCGAGGAGCATATCGTGGGCTCCCGTGTTGGTTATGAAGAACTGTACTTGTTCTGAGTGTCTTGGGCCCATATTCATTTGTAGCTGCGTAGTATAGTTAATAGGGCCTTTCTTGTTGATTGTCCCGTCGACGTTTCGAGGGTAGACTGGGGCTTGTAATTTCCAGAGAGGTAACTTGTGTTTGACGGCAAAGGTGGCATTGCAGAATAGTCCTTCTGCACCACTATCCAGTAGAGCTCGAGCATCGATTTGTTTTCCCTTTGACACGATTCGGACTGGGATGCGAATAGAAGGTACGCGTGTATTCTGAATCGTGTTTACATTTACAAAGGACACCGTCTGACCCAAAGCGACGGTGTTAATGTTACAAGAGGAGGGAACTAGTACATCTCTCACTGACGATGCGACAGGAGAGGGTTTCAAAAAGGAGTTTGTACAGTATCGATGTCCATGTCGATAATATCGGAGGTTTGCATAGTTGCGACTTGGAGTCCAGCCATTGACTCTACTAAATTGCCTTGGGGTACTTGATTTTCATTGATGGTCTCTAGCTGACGGACCGGCATATTGAAATCGTGTTTGGGTGCTTCTGGACATGCAGCAGCTCTATGTCCAGGCTTTGAACAGTAGAGGCATAAGCCTTCCTTGATGCGGCGAGTGCGTTCTTTGGGAGTGAGACATCTGCATCCTCTGCGGTTAGAACCGCGTCCGCGGCCACGGCCTCAAGTGTTATTCGCCGCTATGTCAAGGGTGGTTCCGTCAGGACCAATAGATAGTTCTTGGATTGATCGGCCTTGCTGATTGAATGATCCTCTAGAAGGACATTGTAATCCTCCTCCAAAGACTTGGTAATTTTTGTCAATTTCCCGGGCCTTGTCTACTAGGCTGGCAAGAGTGTCGGGCTGAGGAGTGACATTGAGGAGCTTCATGTTTAATCCCATATTCAGGTTCTTCCTGAAAGTGAACATTTTGGAGACTTCGTCCACATCCGCGTCTGCTGTGTATGTGCTCTATTCTTGGTACCAATCATTAAATAATCGGTTTCCCATTGCAGTGCCATGCATTCTGCTAATGGCTTCCACCTTGAGTTGTGGAGGAATGAATTGCGCCTTAAAGGCGTCTCTGAATTGTTCCCAGGTTCCCCAGGTTCTAGGGTTGGCTGCAAGAGCTGCTTCCATCCGTTTAGCAGCCCATTCTCCAGCGCGAGTTCCGATCTTGAAGTAGCCAAGGGCTGATGCTACTCTTTTCCTGATATCGGGGAAGGCGTCTTCATTTAACGCATAGTAATTGCTTAAGGCATGCCAAAAGGATTGTGCCTTTGATGCCGAACCGTCAAAGGGTTCCAGTGGAGATCCAAGTGGTCATGGTGTGGCCGCAGCCTGTTGTTGTCCTCCCTGCTGTGCCATAGGTGGTGGTGTGGGTAGACGACCTGGTGGTGGTTGTGGTGCTCATACGAAGACCGGTGTAAGTGGTCGAACTGGTGGTGGTGTGGGGACCTTCGGTGGTTGACTTGGTGCTGGTGTTCGAGAGGAACTAGCAGAGGCGGATGTAGCGCGTGGGGTATGTATAGAGGAACTAGTGGTTGATGTTCGTGGAACTGTGGAGGATGAAGTAGCTCTTGTGCTACTTGCAATGGGTTGTTTTCCCTTTGCCTTGGATACTGGCGGTGTGGCCATCTGGGTGATTGTCTGGGTAGTAGGTTTGGCTTGAGCAGGAACCGGACTTTCTTCTCGGGAGTAGGAAGTTGGTACTGGAGAACTGGTGCGGCTAGGTTCTCGAAGTTTCTGTAGTTGCTCTGCGGCTCCGGTGAGTGTAGATTCGGCTCTTTCCAATAACGCTGTGACTCTGGCGGTAGTGTTCTCTTCGTCCGTGTCAGGTTCTGGGGTGTAATCGGCGGACAGGTGCTGCGATTTTGTAAAATCGACCGTCCAATTGTTAAGATATTTCCAATGGTGGTGTTTATTAGACCACTTGACTGCTTTGTTGTCGAATAAGGCAGTTCCCTTGCAAGCGTTGAGTTCGCTGAGTTGATCTAAGTGCTTGAAGTCGCTAAGGAACTCTTCTTGTGTGATAACTTTGTTGGTGTGGTGCGATCTCCACAGGTGTCCCGATCCGAGATTGTAGAGGATTTGTTTGTGCCACCAAGCAAAGATGACGCGTTCGGTTTGATATAGGGTAATAAACCACTCGTTGAATACAGCGTAGGTGGATTGAAGGTCTTCACGGGTAGGTTCGATTCTGGTTAGATAATCTGTCTTTAGATCGTCCCAATCTTCACTCATATATAAGTGAGTTTGTAGCCGTTGTTATCCCAGTTAAAGTGAACTGAGTAGGCGGCTCGTAGGTAGACGTGGTTTATGTCGTGTGGATCTTGTATGATTATGCGATATTCTTCACGTACGTCGTCTGTGGTGATAACGACCCTGTATTTCCAAACGAGTCCTTGGAATATCCCGGGCGTTGGGCAGATTTGTAGAAGCTCAGAGAGGCGGTGAGTTATTTCTACTCGTGGATGACGTCCAAGTAGAAAATTGCAGTGGTTCAGGAAGGACCAGCTTTTGGCTTTGGTACGGGTTGGGATCTGTAGTGCTATGTAGGTTTTCTCCGGAAGGGAGACTTGTGAGATGCAGTTGTGAGTTTCAGGTACGTCCGAGCTAGTCGGGCTATATGTGTTTATTAGTGGTGAAGGTACAGGTATCGGAGGTGGATTATTCAAGGAGGGGTAGATGAATTTGTCGTCAGGTTCTGCGAAAGGTAACTGGATCTGCAGGATCCGGGACGTGACTGGTGGAGACGGGTCTTGGTGTGCTGGGCGTCTTAACAAAAATGGGTTCTGCTGTGATGAAGTAGGTACGGTGGGTGCCAAAGTCTCTCTCTGGTGATTGCGATTGGAGCGGCGGCCTCTGTGAGTATGTCGCTGCGATGACTCGGCCAGTTTGGTCGTCAAAATAGATGTACCTAAAAGGATTTGTGTAGTCTTCCTTTATGATTTCTAGAGTGGAGCTGAATTTGTACCAAAGGAGGGCACCGAATAAATATAAGATTATGACTGCGATAGTTAGATAATCCAGGGTGATGGAGTTATCCAATTCGATTGTAATGTAATCCAGGGACTGGTGCCGGATAATAGCGAGGGTGCCAAAGTTCAATGTAAGGAGGAGTGGGAGGAGTTTCAGGGCGATAGAGGTTGCAATGACAAATGTCTATTCCACAACTGCAACGATCAGCTGGTGGTAGAGTGTAGGCTGGGCTAAGGGCAGGAATGAGATCTGGGGTGTTGGCTCGCGTGGATCGTGGGAGATCTGAGGCGATTTCCGTACTGTCGACCGAGTTCTAGTAATTGTCGTTGATTCCGAGATGGTCTGGCTGGAGGAGGATAATACCAAGTTTTCTTTGGTATTCGGGTTCACGTCCCTGGGCGTTGGGTAGTGCGATGGGATAGAAGAATTCAGTGGGATTAACTAGAGTTTGTTCGTGGTTGATGTTGGTGGTGTGCCAACTGGTTTCTTCCCACTTGTGGAAGTATTCCTTTCCGAGAGCTCCAACGAGCTGGGTTCCGTGATCTGTGACAAGGATTCTGATTTCTTGAAACTCAAGGCGGATTTCGGTTTCCGACAGGTGAAAGCGGGATAGAAATCTAACTCTATTCCCTTGGAGTATGGCCTGGGTGATTTCCTGGGTTTTGGCGGGGACGTAGTAATGCCAAAAGAAAGTTTCGTCGTAGGAAAGCGTGATTTCCAATACTATGGATTGGTCGAGGGTGTATGTGGGATGAATTGCCCAATAGGCGCACATTTGTAAGCAGCGATTAATTAATAGGGGGAACTGGTAGTCCACGTATTCGTAAAACTTAGTGGGTCCAAGAGTGTAGCCGAAAGGCAGGAAGTCGAGGAGCGCTTGAGTGACAAAGTGGATTTCACTCCAGTAGGTAAGCTGGACTTGGCTTCTTAAGTCCGCTAAGTGAACAATGTTAAGGTGTAAAAGCCTTTCTTCAAGTTGTGAAACGAGACTTTGGGGCACTTGTAAAAGTTAAAAACCCTTCTTTTATTGCACTTGGAACCTTTGTAAGTACTTACTAGTAATCACAAAGGTAATTCTGCAGAAGGCGGCGAGATATGAAGAAGGGGGTTAACTGGCGTACGAGTAGAGCAAACGAAACGAAAAAGTTCGGGTTTTGTACGGAGAGCGTCTTCAATACGCATCTGCCGGTTAATAATGAAAAGCCCAAGTGGGGTAAAGTGAAGGTGGCCTGCTACAGTAACCACACGGCCATCAAGAAAGTCGTAGCAAAGAAGGGGTACGAGAACTCCTTCAAAATACTGGAGCCAAACGGGGGGAAATTGTCCAAAGAGAAACTTGAGGGAATCAATGAAAGAAGTGTTGCGATGCTCGGATTCGAGCTTGCCTGAGCCATGCACCTGTGGAGCACACGATATTGGATTAATAAAGGACTCAAAAATTGTTCGGACTTAATAGTGGTATAAAGGTTGTGTAGATACATTGGGGAACGCTCGTGCATTTGTACCCCTACAAATTTATTGCCAGCACCACGAAAACCTTGACACAAATGCACAACTCTCATCTCACTCGTTTGTATCTTGTCTCTCTCATTTCTTGCCTTTCGAGGGGCTGAAACCTCATGAACCCGAACACGAACCCGAACCGCGAACCCGAACCCGAACCCATATTACGTCGTAACCGCCCGCCGAGAGGCCGAAGTCTCACCGCCGCCCCATCGTCCCTGTTCCTGTCGTTGTCGCCGCTCGTTTGTCACCCGCCGTTTGTCACCCGTCGCCTACCACCCGCTGCCCGTTGCCGAGATGTCAGACAAAAACAATATGATGAAACTAAACAATGAAAACTACGAAATATGGAAGATCTCGATGGAGGCTGTCCTTGTGCAAAAGCAGCTCCGCGATGTTGCACTGGGCAACACACCCCGACCGACTGGACCGCCAAACACCGTGCGTACCTGGGACCGAAAGAATCAGGAGGCCCGCGCCGAGCTCCAATTAGCAGTGTGCGGGAGCACGTGCGTGTGCGCTTTGGGCTTTGTTTGCGGGGGCACGTGCATGTCGGGCTTCACTTGTGGGGGCGTGTTGTGATGCTTGGATTCGAGCTTGCCCGAGCCATGCACCTGGAGAGTGCACGATATTGGATTAATAAAGGACTCGAAAATTGTTCGGACTTAATAGTGGTATAAAGGTTGTGTAGATACATTGGGGAACGCTCGTGCGTTTGTACCCCTACAAATTTATTGCCAGCGCCATGAAAACCTCGACAAGAAGTTTCAAGATATCCCAAAGGAAAGAAAAGGGAGGATGGGTGTACTCCAACTTTAGCACAAAGGGTAACGGCTGGAAGAATGTCCAAGGGACTGATACGGACGTCGTGGTAAACTAAGGAACGGAAGCGGGTGACAAAATGCAGGCAGTGGTCACCTAAGTCCGAGATCCGAGGGATTTGTGCAAGGGGGTTTTCGTTGAGGAACTCGACTTGTGGACACCAGATTTGTTCTCCTCTTTCGTAGAGGACCGAATAGAGATGCGGGTGCTGATTGACTTCAGCAAGGCATAGAGGCGGCGCGAAAAGGTGTGGGTAGAGGTCGAGGACAGGATCAGGAAGTACAGCGGCGGCGCCGACGATGGGCGAAGGACTACGGACGATGTAGTTGGGCGAGGCTGCATGGGAGGGAGCAGGCGACGGTACAGTGGTGACGGCAGTGTGTACGACTGGCGAGGGTAAAGAGAGCTCCGGTACATCTTCGTCAGCGACGGTTGGCGGGTACTGGAGGAAGGGCGACGATGGGACACCCGCACTCGGGTTCTCCAAGGAGGGTGCGGTGGTGACAGCATAAGGTTGCTCAGCGGCAACAGTGGCGAGAACGTGGAGAAAGGTTGATGGCGACGGAGTAGGGTAGTGGGGCGGCGACGGTGCTGGGCAAGGAGACGACTACGGAGAAGATGAAGATTCATCGGCGTCGTAGGCTACGATGAGCCCAGAGGGTCCTCCAACGGCGGAGAGAGCAGGGGAGATATACGCGGAAGGGAAGTGAGAGGGTCCGGCGACGGGGGAGACGATGGGTGACGGTGCAAACGCTTGCTGGATAGCAAGAGTGGCGGCGGCGATGTTATAGTCGTAGACACCGTTGAGGGCATCCCAAGCATTGTCAGGAAGAGGGTTGCGGTCGTCTTCAAAGTAGGGGGCGATCCAGTCAAAAGGGACATCGGGGTTGGAGAGGAGAGCAGGGGACACTTGTGGTTGTTAAACAGTCAGCTCCAATATTAGGAGACTATTCTAATGTCGCGAACTTACTACTTTATGCAGTAGCGAGGTGAGCAGCGACGGTGGCAGAGAGTTGGAGGTGACTGTAGTAGAGGATAAGGACAGAGATGTGGAGCAAGAAGAGCGACAAGATGAAGGGAGCAAAGAAGATTGGCTCCAGAGTGGACAGTGGGGGGTAGACAAGAGAATAGTCTGGGGACTATTTGCTACAATTCACAGGTCTTATATACTAATACAGGGTGGTCTGTGCGCAGCCTTTAGGGCCGGCACCAGTACAGGTAACGGGTGTAATCTATCCATATATGGTACAAGCTGATCAGTCAGCTGTATGTCGGAGTGTGAATGTACATGAGTCATCCTGCTGCGCAGATGAGTAAGGCTACTGTGCAAGGCTGCGCAGCTGAGTAATGTTTATCGATCGGGCTTGTGATCTAGGGATCGGGCCTAGAGATCTATAGGAGAGGCTATGGGGAATCCCCTGGGGAATCCCCATCGACTTAGTCATTTCGACTGTCTTCCAGACATCGATAGCTGGGCGGACCGCTTTCCCGAAGCGGGCCGTTCCTCCAATGTGGACTGCTTGTCCGTTAGAGGCATGTGATTGAGCTTGGGCTTGTGACACATCACGTGATCTTGAAAGTACGGAGGAATCACGTGATTGGTCATGTAGCCTGGTCACATGAGATCTCTCACAATCACGTGACCCGATTTTGGACCTCAACGCTTGACTATAGCTTGGCTTTAGTGGTGGACTTGGTGGACTTAGGGGCATCGTTCTCAATCCCCTCTTAAGGTCATGTGATCCAGGAGTGTGCGTGGAGGTTGTGAATGTGGCCGAAGGCCGCGATCATGACAACCCTCTTTTCCCAGGCCCAACATGCCGCTTGTATCTCACATAGGCTGAAATTATAACTCTTCCAAATCAAGAGACTCCAAGAGAGATTCAAACCACTGCTTCGCTGAGTCATCATCATTTGTGCTGGTAGAGCCATCAAAGAGCTCATAGGCAGGATAGATGAAGGAGTCATGTTCTACATTGGTACATGTTATGATATTCTCATTGCCTGCATCCAGGGAGGGGCTCTTGTGATTTTTCAGTAGGAGATTGTGGTAGGTCTCCTGAAGCTCTTCTTCATTCTGCCAACGCCCGTGCACTTGAGGAGCATGCTCCATGCATATTCCTGGATTACACATCAGCCCATGGTCAAGACACACCCATAGCGGTGCATCATATCCACCTTGCCAATCACTGTCTTTCACGCTGCACGATTCTGTGTTATTTCCAACAGAGGTAGCCTCTGGAGTACTGCCAAAGGCACTAGCACTAGCAGCTGCCATGGAGGGCCCTGAGAAGCAATACAATAAGTGCCATTTTCCCTGATAAAATAATAGGGGACACATACACGGATCTTGCTTATTATTATGTTTGAGTGAGATGGCTTCACAAGCTGTAGCGAGAGCAGATAAAGGTTGGGTGCCTCTATTAGAGCTGGTGTCTATTGTTGACATCTTCAAAATGGTATAATGTGGCGAATGTTTTTTGTCCTTCCTCCTGGATTGTGGCGTAGTGTCTGAAGAAACAGTGCCATTTTTGACAGAAACCAATGTCACCGCTCTAACTGCAGCATGAGACAAGGTGTCAAAACCCGAAGGAGAAAGAAGAAAGAGAGTCAGCAATACCTGGTGGTCCTGTTGGACAATTGACGACGCGCGATTGATCATGTGATCCACGTGTGGTATTTGACCATTATTATTCCATAGGACATTTTCGTACTGTACGCTCGCACACTCAAGATTCCTACACACATTTTGGTACTCTAAAATGCATAAAGGAAACAGTATATATAGACACAGTTCTGTAGCCTAAAGACCTCAGTCACTTCATTTCCAGACTGAGGTCAGTATTCTATTTCTTGTTGGACAATGTACGATAACTGACTCGCACATAGCTTAGTAATGTGTTCCCGTGCGCACAGGTTAGCAGCAATCATAGTCACTTCATTTCCAGACTGAGCTTAGTAATGCGTTCCCGCACATACAGCCCATCATCATTCCCAACAGATTATGAGACCTGGTGCTTATTGACTTAAACGTCTCACACCAGCAATAAACAACTTTCACAGACCCTTCTTGAATCGCGTCAGTTATGAGTTCCAACGCCGTAGCTTCTACCTCTGGTGGCAACAACCCCGCTGGCAGGGCTGCACCTGCTGCTCCAGACCCTGGGCCACCTGCTCCAGCACCACCCACCACCTTACCTAGGTCAATGCATACTTACTATGAGGTCCCCATGCTCGAGGACTCCGATGGCTACGCCCACTGGCAGTACTGTATGGCCCTTGTGCTCGAAGATAGCGACCTTATGGGCGTTGTCAATGGCATATTTCTGAAACTGAACGCCGTTATCGACGCTGCCAGTTACGCGGACTGGGTGCACAGGAACTGAAAGGCCCGAATTCAAATCGCTACCACACTACACAAAGGACCACTCAATCTGATTCTGCAAATCAAGATGGCTAAGGGCTGCTGGGACAAGCTCGTGGACCGGTACCAGGGTAAGGGGGGGCGCCGGGTCACCTTCCTCATGCAGAGCTTTTATCGCTCACCCCTGACGGACGCTGAGCCTATGGAACCGCAAATCAACAAGCTCATCAAGGCAAATCGAAACCTTGACACTATAGGCTGCGGAGTCAACGACAAGACTCTTGTGTACATCATCATCATGGCTCTTCCCGACTCTCTCTTGATGCTCCAGACCGTTCTTTTTAACCAGGACGACACGACTATCACATCTGAGGCTGTAACATCTCAGATTCTTGCTGACGAGGAACGTCGGGTAAACCATTCTGGTGGCACAGCGACGGCTTACTTTGCTAAGGCAGGCAAACGCTCAGGCAATAAAAATCGTGGTAACCAACAGGAGAAGAAAAAATGCTCCTACTGCAAGAAGAAAAATCATGATGCCCATGAATGTTGAAAGAAAAAGAACGACGAGGAGGACAAAAACAACGCGTCCACAAGCAGAGGAGGTAATACCGGTAACACCTCAGCTTCTTCAAGCATGAAAGCAAACATCGCGGTCGCACAAGATGATCTTATTCGACTCCTCGAACCCAGCACCGAAAACAGCCCTGGTTATGCATTCATGGCACGAGTCATTGAAGAGACGATGAATGATGTCTTCGATCACCCGATTATCGAACGCCTACACCCCTGCGGCTACCTAGAAAATGACGAATACACCTTTGCCCTCACTACATGCCACGCTCTCGATGAAGAAAATTTCTCACGCAGCTGGCTAATCGACTCTGGGGCCTCCCGAGTCATGTGCTCGCACAGACACTGGTTTCGTTTCTTTACCCCTCTATCTAACCCGATAAAGATCATTCTCGGCGACAATAGCACCATTCCTGCTATCGGACAAGGACATATCATCATGAACATGAACGCAGACCGACATCACAAACGAGTCATCCTTCAGGATGTTCTCTACACTCCCGATCTTGGCGGTAATCTCCTGTCAGTGTCGCACCTCGCTCGACACGGGGCCAAGATGCACTTCAAGGGAGAGCTATGCAAACTGCTCGACCACCAAGAAGCCATCATGTGCCTCGGTCACCTCCACAGAAACCTCTACGTGATGGACATGGAAGTGGAAACAAACGAGCACACTAAGATCGCTGTGATTTCTCATTTTCCTTCTGAAGGTGACGACCCTCCTGATATAGCCATGGCAGCGTGCACAAGATCGTCCGAAGCCGATTTGAACACTTGGCACTACCGCCTTGGCCATCTCAATACGGATTCCGTTGCTTTAATGGTAGCAAAAGGAATGGTCACGGGAATGGAAATCACAAGGGGGACCACAGTAAAGAATCCCTGCGAACCGTGCTTGAAGGGGAAACAAACCCGAGCAGAGATCCGCAGGTACACTGAAACTTGTGCAGATGTCGTGCTAACCCGGATATTCTCAGATGTCTGCGGTAAGCTTTGCAAATCGCATGAGGGCTTCGAATACTTCGTGACTTGGGTGGACGACAAATCATGCAAGGTCTTTATAAATGGACTACAGGTGAAATCAGAAGTTTTTGAACACTTCAAAGCATTCATTGCCTGAGCCGAGCTTGAAACTGGGAATCATGCCCTTGCGTTGCATTTGGATGGAGGCGGAGAATATACAAGCAACAGCATGGCTCAATACCTACGAGATAAGGGGATCAAGCACGAGATAACGACTCCCAACACACCCCAGCACAATGGAGTGGCAGAATGCATGAACCGGACATTACTTGACAAAGTCCAAACAATGCTAATTGACGCTGATCTTCCCGAGACTTACTGGTTCGATGCCATGTGCTACGCTGTATACATCCACAACATCTTGCCGACGCACGCACTGGAGAACGAAACACCAGAGGAAGCGTGGAGCGGGAACAAGCCTGACATCTCTGACCTACGCATATTTGGGGCACAAGCTTTCGTCCATATCCCTGAGTCTCAAAGATATAAGCTCGGATCGTGTTCACTCATCTGCACGTTCATAGGGCTAGCCCGTCAGCGGAAGGCATACTGCCTTGTCCATTGAGAAACTCGACGATTCCTGGAATCACGCGATGTCATCTTCGATGAAGGTGAATGCTGATACGAGCGATTAACTATTGAAAACAGTAACATCGACACAAGCACAACTACAAATCAAACACAAGTGCAAGATCAAGCGCAAGTGCAAGATCAAGCACAATCAAACCATGTCACCCAACCAGATCCACCACAACTTCAACTCACTCAACCGCAAAACCAAGCGCCGACAATACCACAACTGACATCGTCGACGGCACAACCATCATCGTCACAGCTGAAGTGCGCCTCGTGGATACCAGTCCGTGGGGATGATCCTTGATTTTCAGTCTCGTCTTATGGACCCCGAGCGTGAAGCAAACACGCAAGCTTAGCCTGCGTCGACATGATGCCGGATCCGAAGACATATGCGGAGGCGATGAAACGTCCTGATGCTGACATGTGGGATGCCGCTTGCGAGGAGGAGAAGAGAAGCTTCGAAATCATGGGGGTATACGACGTGGTCCTGCAGCCTGAAAATAGAAAAATTTTAGGCAGCAAGTGGGTCCTACGCATCAAACGAGGGCCGGATGGAGCAATCCAAAAATATAAGGCCCACGTCGTAGCGTAGGGATTCACACAAGTGGAAGGTGTGGACTTCAACAAGACGTTCGCACCTGTGGCCAAGCTCACTTCACTATGCGCCATACTTGCATTAGCCACAGAACTAAACTGGGAAGTCCACCAGATGGACGTGAAGGCGGCGTACCTCAACGCAGAACTTGAAGAGGAAATCTACATGACGCCCCCACCTGGATTTGACATTCCTGAGGGTATGGTGCTAAAACTGAAAAAAGCAGTCTACGGCATGAAGCAGGGCAGCCGTGCATGGTATAAGAACGTCAAGGCAGAGCTAGAAGAGATGGGGTATACACACACCGAAGCTGACCATGGCGTCTTCGTCTGATTTCAAGACGGTGTCGTTTCCATCATCCTACTGTCGCGAACTTACTACTTTTAACAAGTAGAGTGGAGAGTGGCGACGGTGGCGGAGAGTTGGAGGTGACTGTAGTAGAGGATGAGGACAGAGATGTGGAGCAAGAACAGTGATAGGGCAAAGGGAGCGAAGAAGATGGGCTCCAGAGTGGACAGTGGGGGGTAGACAAGAGAATAGTCTGGGGACTATTCGCTACA
>QFFA01004115.1:0-19126 GCA_003316565.1 Russula foetens | reverse complement strand
CGACCCGTGTTGCTCCCTTGCCTTGGAAAACACCACGCAGCACCGCTTCACATCTGTTGTATTTCTTTTCAAGATTGCGCGCATGTAAAACATTCTGACTCTTTACTCTTCCCTTTCTTTTTGGTCTCTACTACGAAAACGTAAAATTTGGCGTAGCAACGCAACGCAGCGCCGATGCGGAAGGAAATCCCCCTCGATGAGAAGGAGAGGGAAGAAGACAAGACTTTGGAATGGCGTGCGTCGGCCTTGGCAGCAAGACAAGCCTACACGCCCCGCCCACCTTTCCCCCGGACAAAGAGCTTACCCATGCCCAAAACCAGCGAGCAGTCAGGAAGGGGTGGGGAGATCACGAAATGCCATTACCGGGTATAGTTCCAGGTACTTATCCGCCCGCCCTGGGTCCTGTATGCTTATCTGTATCTGTATCCGTCTATCAGGGACCCTTCTCCAGAAACGTCCCTTAAAGAAGAAAGGAAAAACATGCCATTTTTGAATTGAAAAATAGCACAGAGAAAAGGTGGTTTCTCAGTCGTACGAGAGCAAGCAATCGAATAAGACACGAAATCGGTCAAAAGCTCTTCGGAGGTCCGGCCGGTCCAGTCCAGTGTGGCCACAGCTCCAGCTCAGTGGTAGCATGTGCGTCCCTTCGAACCTTCCCAACTCTCCCAAAAGTACGCGCATGTGCGCAAGGTTCTGTACTGTACTGTACCGTATAGCTCTAGCTCAGTATGCAATGAGGCGATCTTCCTGTGGCGCCCGTTCATTCCGGACCCTCAGGCCTCAGGCCTCAGACCTTACCTGGCCTGGCCGTCCGCCCGGAACTTCCCTCCGGGATTCCGGTCTCTGGATGGAACTGCAACCGCCCAGAAGACAGACAAGGCGAGGCGAGGCGCGGAGCTTTGCGCCACTTGCTGCGCTGCGCGCCCGTGTGGGAAAAAAAAGAGTAACAGTATGTATAATCAGATTTCAGATTGCCAGATTGTCCAGATACGGTTTCGTAGCGCCCTCCCCCTGCAGAGCCTCTCGCTGCTCGTTGTCCGTTTTCGCGGATCTCACATGAAAAAACGAGTTTTTCCTGTGAATCGATCTCGACGCCACACCACATTGGTGGGGAACCCTCCGTCTCTCATGGCTAGCCCCTTGACTGACTGCTGAATAGTACTGTTTACTTGGAGGCTGACAGTGAAGGCCAGGCCCGTGGATCACGGGTGGAGGGGAATTTAATAATTACTCGTCCACGGGCTAGATCTTGCGATCTCGAACGATCTCACATAGACACGGCATAACTATCTCACGTCCTTGTGCAACCACCATCCCTCTCCTCTCCTTTCCTCACCGCCTTCACCACACCGTATGTACGAAACCCCCAACTTTTCTTCCATTGTCCGTCCCATTCGGCCTTGGGAGGGAAAGAAAATCCATAAACGGGTGGTCCGAGATAACTAACTTGAACCCTGTGGCTGCGCTCCATATCCGGCAAGAGCAGCGGCAAATCGAGAATGCTGAATCAGCCCGTCACATGTTTTTATTTTTCATAGAAAATGTGCGCTTCTCCCGGGCTCCCGGACCCCCGAGCCAAGCGAGGCAGCGAGGGCCGAGGGTCGAGGGAGGACCAACCCCGAAAGCCTGGTGGCGTGCCGAGAACTCTCCCCCGAATTGCCGAATTGCCATTTTACCCCACATTTTTTCATTCATTCCGTTTTTTTTTCTTTTTTCTTTTTTCTTCTCTTTGGAAAAAACCAGTCCAAAAACCCTCATTTCCCCATTCCGCTCATCCGCCCCCCCAACCCGTAACCAACCCCCCCTTCCGTTTCATTTCATGTGCAAGAGTTGGGTCACCGTTACATTACCTTACCATATGTGATCTGCTGCCGTTCTCGCCAGCACAAACGAGATTACCGAGACGTAATGCGGAAAAAGGGCATATGACACCAAAAATTGCAATATGGACCCTCCGGTCGTGCTCGTGCATCAAGTGACCCTACCGTAACACCCACGCGCGCACAGCCACCGGGTCGACCCACCTTCGCCCCCATGCCCTTGTGTCAAGTCATGTGCCTCCAGCTGTACTCTCCCGGCCAGTCAACGTTACGTAGAACGCCGAGGATGACAAACAAACTGAATGCTCACACAGACCTGACCCCAAAAGAAGACGAAAACGAAAACGACAAGCCCTCTCGAACGACGCGAGATGCAAAGCGTCTTGTCCTAAAAAAAACTTCCTCGCCCGCGTGTATGCAATGTGGCCTTTTCCCTCCATTTTTATCCACACAGACGGCGCGCCCATTGTCCGCGGATAAATGGATGGGTGGATGGGTGGCACGGCGTACCTTCTCCACGACACAGCGGGGCGGTGGAAGCGTGGCTCCAGAGAGAGGGGGAGGACCAAGTCCCGATATGTTTAGTTGAGGCCAGGATGGGGACGGCCAAGGAGACAGAAGGAATGAACAAGCCAGATTCGACAAACGACACATGTTTTTTTTCTGTTCGCAATCGACAATCGAGATTGCTTTATCCCCCTCCCATCCCTCCCATCACCGCCACTACGGTCGCTTGCACATCGTGGTGTGGGTGTGCTAGACCTTTTATCGTCGGCGCACCCACAATCTGAACCTGTCTATGATCCAGCTAGCCGGGGAAGGTGGGGTAGGGGGGGTGGAAACGAGAGGCGCTCCTCCTCGGAGCGCCACTGCCTGCTGGACTGTAGATCTCATCCAGACCCCCTTGCACTAACTCGATCTTTTTTTCCGATTTTGATGCGTCCCATTCATTTGGTGTGTTCGATAAAAGAAGGGGGTTACAAGTACAGTATAGATAAGAGAAAAAAAAAGAGAGAGAAAGAGAAAGACGCGCGCGGCGGATCCGATCACGAGGGGTGTTTGTATGCGCCGTTTGGGCAGGCAACGAGGCAAGGAAGACAGTTCGTTCAGGGACCTGGAGTTAAAAACATAATAGACGCACGGAAATTCGCGCGCTCGAGAAGACCTGAGCCAGACCACAGGTCCTGGGGGAGCTTCTTCCATGGGCTCGATCAAGGAAGATCGTAGAAGCCAAAAAGGCACGCACGCCGTCTTCGCGTTCTAGGCCTCTATAAGCAAAAGCAAGGAAGCCCTGGCTAGACGAGGTAACGACAAGGCCGGGCCTAGTACTCGTAGTCACTCGACAAATGCCACGCGACCGGACGACTAATAGCGAACGTAACATCCTCGAGAGTAAAACACCCCCGCACCAACGCAGAAGCGAGAGGCCCACCAACCACGTGAGTTGCGGAGAAAAAACCTTGAGGGACGTCGGTCCAGTCGGTCATTAGAAAGAAGAAGGGCCAGTTACGGGTTGCCGGTTCGCCCATGCGGCGAGCGTATTGTACGTACGCACCGTACGCACGCACGCGCGTGACCCCCAAAACAAAGGAATCTGTGTGGGTGAGTGGAAAAAACGCTTTGGTATGCCGGTGCCGCAACTGTGGGCACTTGATTTGGAATGGAGGTAAGTATAGGTGCGAGCGCGCGGCAGCGCCGTAGCAGGCAGGAGATGCGCGAGGCAGCGCAAAGCTGGCGTGTGGCGTGTGCGCGGCACCGGGAGAGCAATGCGCGCAAGTCCAAGTCGTAGATAGATACGAGACAGGAGCAAAAAGGAGTCAACCAACATACGATCCCAAAGCATTGCCGACGGTCCCCGCGAGCGTTAACCAAATCCGGTCAGGCCCAACCCAATTCCGACCCGGCCCACGGACCACGTGTCACGTGGCCAAGACGGCGTTTCTTTCCTTTCCCCATTTTTCTGTTTTATTTATTTTTTCCCACAACAACATCTGATTACCACCGTGCCTACTACCGCGCCTACAGGTACCTTCCCAGTCACCCACATTGGAAAACTTTTCGGCAGGCTGTGCCGGTGTGCCATTTGTAGTGGTGGAGGTGGAGGTGGTGGGTGGTGGTGGCACTGGTGGCGTTCTGCTGATGGACTGAAGGCCGAAAACCTTCAGAACTCCATTTGCATGACCGGTACACGCCTCTCAGAGTCAGCAGACTCGGAAACTCAATCACGGGGAGCCGAGCGCAACAACACTTCTTCGTGTGTACAGGCCCCACACTCCTCCTCACTCAGTCACCTCCCTCTTCTAGCTTAGATGCTGATTGACGCCTCGCAGGTGGAGGAACGATCAAATTATACGGGTCTTTTGGACCTGGGTCCGAGATGTGAGCCCGGATAAGAACCAAGTGAAGAGAGATGTTCGAGGGATGACTGTGCTGTACAGTATGACTCAATGTGAGACATCATCAAAACAGCGGAAAGCAAAGGTCAGGGTTGTGACGAATGGATGTTATCATCCATTACTCGCTCGCGTAGCCATTCGGTCAGAGCTGAGCGCTGAGGGCCCATATCCGAGGAGTTCTTGGTGGAGTTTCATGAGCACGCACACCCCACAATATGAGCACAAGTGAAAAGAGACGGTAGCAAGTATTTTTGCACCGCCTCACCTTCACTTGATCGTTCCGGGCAATCGAATACCTTGAGCGAGGGCGAGAGATAGCGGCAAAACCGTTTGTTCATATTAGGGCTGATTCGATCGAGTGGCGTCCCTACATGAACATGATGAACGTGAACTCGTCGCATAATGGCACATACCACGTTTCCAACGTCCTAAAACTAGCAATCACCTGCGGACCCTTTCACATATCGCAGCGAAAAGAGCTCAACTGCACATCAATGGGTTAGTGGGACCGTTGCATCGTGCATCCGCGCGATTGCCCCTTCACGGAGGGCGAAAGGAACTCGTTTGAGAGTGCACGCGCCCGAAGTCTGACGAGCTTCCCTCCAGTCAACTAGAACAATTGCGGAAGTAAGCAGTCGATTTCAATCCCAAAAAGCCCGAAAAGAGAAGAGAGAGAAAGAAACATTTCGGTACTTTTAGTTGATCATCCGGCGGTTACAGCTCATCCTGTCACGATATCACAAAACTTTCTGGGCAAAATTAAGATCGTTTGGGGTTGGAATGGTAGATGATATTACCCGTGCAGCAGGAAGGGGTTGGGGAGGAAATCACAAGTGCGCACAGTGCCGAAGCCTCATTCATTTCTCGTTTTCTCCAACGAACTTTCCGTGTGGGTACCGTATGTATCAATAACTTAACTGGAGTCCCCCCTCCCCACGTTGACCCAAAGTGAATCGAATCGGAACGGGACGGGAGAAGATTGGGGTTGGAGTTGTGGAATGAAATGTCGCAGTTGGATTGACAGCTCTCACGGGCCGTATCTGGTGGTGGTGGTGTGGGGCAGGGCACAACTTGGCAACTTGGCAAAGCCAAGCCATACGGTAAGGCAAAACATCCGCACGCGGGAGAGGGCAACACATCAACACATCAACACACAAGCAAACAAACAAGTACAAAGTATGCAAACGCGCATGCGCGATCCGCCCCCCGTTTGTGGGTAAACTGTACAGTATCCGCCTGTTCGGTATTCCGCCTCCGGTACATGGTTTTAACTTTTGATCGTATGGCATGGTGCATGTGCACGCGCACCAGACCAACCAACCATTCTTTCTCTCTATCTGAATTGGCACCAATCGCAAAAGGCACCGGTCCCCGTTACAGCAAAAAAAACACATGCGCGTGCGGTTCAGCTGTTTGTTTGTTTTGTTTGTTTTATTTCCCACCGCGATCCCCCCTCTCTTCTTCTGTCCTCCAGCCAGCCAGCCAGCCTTTACTTGTTTTGGTGCCGGGCCTGAACCACGATCCAACCCGTCCAACTGGAGAAATGGAAGCAGCGAGACAGACGCACAAGCACAAGTAGTATACACACTCCATCTTGCATCGTGTCCTGCGTGCGTGAATCCGAATCAAAGGGTCAGCCAACCAGCCGGCCCACCCGCGAAGGCAACATTCATAACCGGGTGTTCAGGCCTTTCAGAGAGACAGAGACAAACCAGAGAAAAAACCAAATGGGAAAACGAAAAACAAGCACATGTTTTTCGTTTGGCTTTGCTAATGCTTTGAGGCGCCGAGGCGGAACGCGCGGCTCCGTCGATCAGTCGTGATCTGAGGGTGGTTCGTTCTCTGCCAAGCAAGCTCAAAGTCCAGCCCTTTTCCCTTCTTTACAGCCCACACACACACCCCACACAGCTGGATTGGATTGTAGCCGCAGTTCACACCCACCGTTTGCGAGCGCCATCGCCACAAACCGGTACCGCGAGGGAGAACGCGCGGAATCGCCGTTCTTGAGCAATTCTTTTGCTTTTCGAGCGCCGCCGTCGCCAACCCCATTTTTTTTTGGCCCGCCAATTACTTCCCCCTACGGACGGACGACGGTTCGGTAAGTTTTTCGTTTTTTCTCGTTACGTCTCGTAACGCGCGGAATGGCCCCGTACTGCATACGGTATATATATATTCTCGCGCAGATCTTGCCCAAACTTGAATGATCCATTCTGAACCCTGGATCGGAAGCAAACCTTTTTTTTGTTGAAGGGACTACATCCTATCAAGTGGGGCATGGGGCACCGGATGCGACGTGATATGCGACGATAAATGGGTCATTTATCGGGTCCGTATGCAGCCGTATGGGCTGTGGAACGTCCGCCGATGTCGAGACCGTCGATCCCTGCAAGTGCAGACTATTTTGGATAAAGGAAACGTCGAGCATCGAACAGCAAGCAAGAGCCGTCGTATGGGCAGGAGGTGCTGCCGCTGCTGGGTGTGGCAGATGCAGATCGGTCAGTGGGGTAACAGCACCCCGCATATTAGAACCACTACGATACCACGATGCACCTCTTCTCAAATGCAATGCACCCTTTTCCCGTCCTTCCGGTGGCACAAACGTGTGTAGAGAGATCGCGCAGTGCTATGTGTCTCCCGAGAATGGAAGGCGAAGATACAGGAGCAACGTGACCGAGACGGTATTAGGCGAGGGCGAGTAAGAGACGCGGGCAGGTGATCATCACCATCACCACCGAGCTCCCCCCCTCTCCCCTCGCCGGCGAAATCAGAACCAAAAGGCGTGTGTCCGTATGTCCTGCGAGAAAACGCGCGAATCAGTCACCAAACGCACCGCAACGGGCACACACGGACACGCCCGATACTCACCGAAACCGATCCGGCCCTCCCCTCGTCTCTCTCACGCCGCGCGGGGCCCGGTCGTCTTCCTCCCTCTCGCTCTCACTCGCACCAGCGCCAAAGCACCGACCATGCTTCACTCTTCCTTCCCTCTCTCCTCCGTCTCCTCGCTCGCCTCTACCACGGCCAGTTCTCTCCGCGCCCTCTCAACGACTTCTCCGAGCTCCCTCCAAATGCCCGTCGTCCCTGTGACGCCCAGTACGCCGAGAAAACCAAGCACGCCCAGCAGCAGTGTGGACACCACGGGTAGAACGGAGGCCGGGAGCACGCCGAGTACCAGCGGCTCGAGGATCACGACCAGCGGCACTGCCCCCGCCTCACCTTCCGAGCCCTTGTGCTTTCCGTGGGTATCCGGGTTGGCCCGTTCCTTCGCGTCGTGAGGGAGGGGGACGCCCTCCTGCGCGAGGCGTATGCGCGCAAAGTGGAGGCGGGCCGTGCGTGCAGAAGGTACTGACGACGTGGAGGAGGGATAGGGTGGAAGGGTAGGGCGATGTAGGCTCAGAGCGACCTGCACGGGATGCTTTTTCCAAAGAAACGAAGCAAAACGAGCAAGTCTCCAAAAGTCAGTTTTGAGGAAGCAATTATCATGGGGGCGTAGGTATATATATATGTATAATATAACAAAGGAATCGTTTCGTTTCGTTCGGGAAGTGGGAGAAAGGGTTCTGTTCGGTTGGGCAAAAACTCACCGATGCGGGCCAAGATACCCTCAGCGTGAACCGGTCGTAGTGGCCTTTCCACGCCACGTTGCCGCCTCTCTTCCCTTCTCCGTGTCCAACGATCTCTCCGTCGAGGTCCAGGGCGAGCCAGAGTTCGTGCGGGCAGATTCGGCGCATGAACGGATCCACATCCTTCTCGTCGTCCTCGTCCTCGTCATCATCGC
Source organism: Russula foetens (assembly GCA_003316565.1). Classification (NCBI taxonomy): domain Eukaryota; kingdom Fungi; phylum Basidiomycota; class Agaricomycetes; order Russulales; family Russulaceae; genus Russula; species Russula foetens. Next base: position 11,132 of record QFFA01004115.1, on the reverse strand, counting down.
AAAACGAGTCGTGTCCGCTCCCGCGCAATGGCGCAGGCGTTCTATCCTGCACGATAATTTCGTTCGCTCCTGCATGGAGGATAGTCCTGCAACGCAAAGCGGGGCATGACGGTCAGTCATTCAGGGCAAAGGGAAGGGCAAAGTCTTTTCACCAGTTTTCTAATGAGAGGGGCGTTACGGGAACGGGTTTCCCTGCATCAAAATTGATGATCTCTGTGTTTGCGAGTGTCGGAAGGGCATATTGGTTCAGAAGCGGGAGAGCGAGCACAAGGAGGGTTGATGTTGGTGGTAGACTGAGATGACGCATCGAATTGGTTGAAACCACGTCGATTTCCTTTTTAGTCGAGAGTGGCGAGATTGTTGCTGGGGTATAGAAATAAATAAGATAGTCGTATCGTATCATACAGTACATGAATCATAGATTTTTTCTCCCGAACATCGCATCAGAGCCCAAGTTGACATCTGTATATTCTCCAAGTTTTCACCCTTCCTTAGCAACCAACAAGTCGTCATCTGTTCCCCCCACCTCCACCTGGGGCTTCAATTCGTTGGCATACAATGTCTTCTCCTCGGTGTACGATGTATCCTTGATGCCCCAAATCACAATTCCGGCAAGCGGGAACGACACGAGCATCATAATCCAGCTTGCAAGCAGCTCGTTGAGGAACGGCGTAGAGGTTGCGTCCATACCGAACGAGCCCGCGCCGCCGGCCGACTGGATGGCTTTGTAAAAGCCAGTGAAACGCGCGAGGGTAAACGGATCGTTTGAGATTGCGCCCATGATCCAATACGCGAGAGCCTGGTAAGAGGCATCGCAAAAGAAGACTAGGCGTTTGATTGTCAACAAATATAAGGAAGAAACAGGAGTCCTACGGGCAAGGGGGACGTACAGAAGAAGAAAAGCGCGCCCTTGCCGCGGTACGCGTTTTCGGTGTAGTGCAACTTGGTACGTGGGGTACGGTCGAACGTGACCTGCCACGCCAGAGCACAGGACCAGACAATTATCGTTATGGTGGCGACGAACGCTAAGCCAATGAAGCCGCGAGTGCGCCGCCTGAAGCGGGTGCCATCGAGAATGAAGAAGCCAATCATCAGGGCTCCGACAATTGCACCAGCACCCTCCAACGTCCCGTTCAGTGCTCCTAAAGACATTCCAATGGTCGGTTGAAGCACGAGACGGGAGGAGGAAACGGATACACACGAGTCGCTCCGTCAAAGTAAAACGCGTTGACGGCACCTTGGTAGGCGTAAAAGTAGTTGCTTGCAAAGAACATTGGGATCAACAAGATTATGCGTTTATCCTTGACCACTTTGATAAAGTTGCGAAGCTCTTCGCCCACAGATGTCGATTCCTGAACTTTCACGAGTGTACCATCCCCGCGCACAATTTCGCTTGGAGGCAGGATGAGGAATGTCGATGCCGTACCGATGAACATAATGATGATGAAGGCCTAGTTGACGGATGCGACCTGAATACGAAGCGGAGAGCGAGTGTGAAAAAGGGTTTACCAAGTACGTAGCGGTTGACACAGCGCTGAGCCCGCCGGAGTCAATGTTGATCGCAAGGGCGATGATGGAGCCGATGAATGATCCAAACTGGAAGATGGCCCAGAAGACTCCGAACGCCTTGCCCTTATCCTTTTCGAGTGGATAACTGAGCATAATTGCGCCTTGGGCGGACCAAAGCAATGCCGCAGTGACGCCGAGCACGCCACCAGCAAAAATAACGAACCATCGCGTTCCTTGCGTTTGGAAACTAGCTCACGTGCGCTCAATTTCGTATGAAAGTGGAGCCAGTTGACCTGCTGGGACTCACCACCACAAGGAGCCGATATACAGCGAATAGCCCAATGAGCCAAGGGCAAGGGTCAGGCGGGGTCCAAGCACTGTGCATGCGGGTGTGGGTAAGGAAGCGCGATAAATGTCCATTATTGTCGGATCAGAAAAAAAAACACACGATTGTTGATGCCACCTGACACAAGGCCAGTGAGAGCAAACATGCCATAAAGGACGCCGTTGGAGGTATCCACAAGGGCCGTGTCTTGCGTGCCGCCAGCGCCGAGATTAGAAACGGCGCTGAACATACCGACGGTGGCGAAACATGTGAACCCTGCCGAAATAAAAGAAGCGCGGTAAGCGCGCTGGTACACGCGGACCAAGAGATGGGGCAGCACGATACCGACCGACAAGGACGACCTGGGCCATTGGGGTTCTGGTTGTTGTCGCATCGGTGAGCATGGGCAGCGTGTGATGCGTTGGAGAAGTACTGACTTGTACCACGCCGGAAGAGGAAGATACATGGTGAAATCCTGTGCGTGTGCGAAGAAAAGAGGGACACGAAGAGAGTAAGAAGGAAGAGCGGAGTGGGCACACAAGCAAATGGATGACGGGAACCCGAGAGGGAGACTTTATACGCGACCCTGAAACGGGGGGAAAGGAGGGTTGTAAAGAGCGACTGTCAGTTCATCCACAAGAAGAAGGACTGGGCATAGAAGTGAGGCGGACTGTCAGAGCGAAAGGAAGCCATGATGGATGGTTTGGTGGCGATGGGACCCACGCGTTACGCGGTCTGATAATACCGCGGATGAGGCGGACCTCATGGTCCAACCTTCTCATTTTTGCCTTTTATGGAAAGGGTTTTGATATTGCTCACTTATCCGAAGCCACCCTTGGGACTTAACCTAGACCCGGAGGTCGACATATATTTCATGATCTCGACTGTATGGTGCCCAACGACCTTTTCCGAATCTCCGAACATCGCCGCCTCTCCTCCGAATCTACCGTATGCATATGTATTGCCTTTCCAGTCTGCCGAACTGCGTATACTCACACAGAGGCACCACGGCATATAGGTAGGGTCAATAATGCATTGATTACCACACGTCAGGAACAGTCAAGGCATACCGCCCTCACCTTGTTCTGCGAAAACCCCAAACCAACTTTTGCACGGGAGGGCACGGTCAGGACATGTCATTGGCATCTCACCTCTATTTACTGCAACAGGGCCCAGGGAAAGGATCTTGTTTGCAGTGGCTCGCGTGCGTTTCTAACGCTCCGATCACTCAAACTTTTACCTCAGAATGAAGCCCGTGTTTCTCTTCCTGGCCACGCGTAAAACCCTACAGGGATATGTTTCTGACTCTTAGACAACTGGGTGAGGACTCTACGTTATGCGCCTAACTATGCTAATTGTTGCACTTTATTTTTTCATCATTCGCTCGCCATCTTTTCGTTCCTACTCTCTGCCGGGAAATGCCACTATCCCACAACCTCAATGATCTGTCACAATGTAACTTTACCGCACTAGCCTTTTCATGACTTCACGTTTCGCAGTGGAAGGTGGGTTTCTCCCTTCTTGATCGGGATACGACCATGACGTGCAAGCCATTCTGGACTGCATGTGGTTTTGGTCGACAGCAACGACGTTTTTGGCTTCGAGGGCTGGAGAGACATTCAGTCCTGTTTGATCTCTATCTTCGTGCAAGACGTCCTATCATTTTTCTGGAAACCCCTCGACCTACTACAGGGCGGTTGGGAGGTGGCAGAGTCTCGGCTCGCTCAGGGTATCTGATTGTCAGCCTTTTTGGTCAGTTGCCTCTCGATTCTGGTTCAGAAACCATGCCCATAGCCGCCCGTCTCAAGCAACTGAGAAACAATGGTAGTGCCAGTGAGTCAACCAACTTCCAGGTGTCATATGAATATGCGATGTCAACCTTGACTCCGATTCTGGAGATTCCCAGTGTCGACGACTGTTCTTCTCTGAGGCACCGTCCAGAAGTGGTCGAAGCCGATTCCCAGATTTGAATCTGCCTCGAAACCTGAAAAAAAAAGCTATGATGCTTCTGGAGCTTCTTCCACAGCCAGTACCCGCCGTCCGAGGACCTCCTTCACGACGGTCGACATATACCGGCACACTTACGCCACACGAGAAAAAAATCTTTATATATGCGCAATTTGATGGGGGAGAGGTAAGTTTCAAGCCAAAACATCTGGGAGAGAAAGTCGACCGGACGGGGCCGAGGCAGGTCAAAGTTGCCATCGTCGTCCCCAGAAGAATTGCCAAGTTGAAAACCGGCTTGGATAACACAAGCACATGCTTTCTCCCTCCGAGTCCCCCATCATTTCATTCCTCACATCCCTTGTTTGCTGTCGGTTTGATACCTGACCCGCAGTCCACGCGCATAGCCCTCGGGCCGGATCAGACGACTCGAAGCGCGCGAGCACAAGCGCTTGAGACGGCGCGACCCTTCGGCTGTTTGTCACGTAAAAGGTCAGTGGACGGCAAGGGCGGCGGGCGACGCGAAATCCAGTTCACTTTCCAGAGCCCACGCGGCGCCTTCAGAGTGCTCCTCAACCTTTACCTTGTACATAACGGTAACCGCGTCCGTGTCGTGTACAGAAGCTAGGACAGGACATTTACATTGAATTCACAAACTACTAACAGAACGTCACTTGAACCGTATCCGAGTCACCGCTACGATGATCAGGTGATGATCAGATCGATCAGAGGACGTGGATCAAATCAGTAGTAGACCGGGCGATGGTGATCGATTTCGCCTCCACACATAGCCAACATCGTGATGTTGCGTTCGTGCAACTAAATCCAAGGAGTAAAACAGCAACATCACACAATTGGCACGGTTCCTAAAGAAAGATACAAGTATGGTGATGCTCCAGGCACAGAGTACCCCAAGAAGCCGTCGCAGTCGCGGTGTTGATGTTCCTTGGTGGGAAACGAGTTTAAGGTCTTCTTGGCCCACTCTCACCATCAACGTCCTCATCTTTCGCATACTTTACATCCATACCCGGTCTTGTCCGTGGGCCGAGGCGGTCGGCGATGTCCCTTCGTGCACATCCTACGTGGCAATACGGAGATTGGTATCATCCTCGCCCAGGTCGTGGCAGAATGGACTCGGCCGAGGAGAGAACGCTGAAGGGGGAGAAACGCTCCCCAACATCGTTAACTTTCTCCCCCACCAAGGTAAATATATAAATAGGCACAGAAACGAAGGAAGGGGCCAATGTCGATAGATACTGTAGCCTTCTGCATGGATCGCGCGTCCAACAGTCTAGGTTATGCTTGGGCGGCTTGTCGCTGTGTGGATCATGGTATTACGAGAGAATGATGGTTGCCAACTGGTTGCCAACTGAGGGAGAAGAGGGGGCGAAGATGACGTGTAAGGTGCTCGCACAAAAAAGAAAATACACGTAAATGGGGAGATTCCGTAATTTAGCAGTAGGACGCGTCTCAAGAGAAAGTGAGAGGGAAGAAAGTCATAGGCCGCTGAGGCTTAAAGCAACGTTGTTTGAGAGCAAGAGGAGGAGGCGAAAATGAAGAAGAACAGATGACAAGACATGGGAAAGGGGGAATGACGATACGTTGAGTCGTCTCGCACTCGCAGGGCAGATCCAGGGTTTGGCGCGGGTTACTATGACCCGTCTCGGATGAGGATGGTTCACGTCCGAACTGGCGATGAGTTCACTACTTATATGCACATGGCTTGGAAGGTCAGTTGAACTGGTCGAAAATACGACGATGGTCAAGCATTGCCGTGTGCTTGGCTCTAAGTCTTCGTCAAACACCACCAGCGCTGCATCGCTTACTCCCAGTCCTGCCCTGCCACCAGCAGATGAGGCTCTCCTTCAAATTCTCCTCCAGATGTGAGGAATGGGTATCATGTTCACCCCCCCAAAAAAAAACAAACAAACAAACAAACAAAAAAAAAGGACATACGTTCGAAGACCCCATCATCAAGCACCCATGTATCTTGCCCCCGTTTTGTTACCACACTTTATGTACTTCTGGTGTGCCCATTCCAACACTTGTACCGGGGTAACTTATACCTCGCCATAGTCGCGTCGATCATCTCATTCTACCCGGTGGAACGTGCCAAATATGGCGTTCTTCTCATCTCCCCGAGATCGCCGAAGCCGGCTGGGCCTACGCTAAACCCGGAGCGCTTGCTCGTCACCAAGCTTAAGACGGTCGGACCCACAAGTTAAACACCACGCGCCGTTACACATTTTGCATCCGGAAAACGAGGTAAGGTCGTGAGTGAGAAGGGTGTGATAAGTCACGTGATGGCTCAAGTTTATTGTCATCAAAAGGCAAAACTACCTTCAAGTTCACCTACAAAGGTACCCGTTCTCCCCACTCTCCCCTCGGTTTGTTACTCACGTTTTCCCTCATACGAGGTATCCCTCTGAAAAAAATAGAATAACATAGAAAATGTAGAGAATCAGCGAGAGGATTTTACGCTTATTGGCACTGGCTCGGGGATAAACGATATGGTATCGGACGACGCGCGTCTCAGCTTCATGCCTGTCTCTTCCGCGATGAGTTTGCCTCTACATTGTACCCCCTCACGCACTCCACATCGATAACCCATTTACGAATACCAGCATTGCCTTCGCCTAGAAGTCGCAAGGCAGGTGATTCAAACAAGTCCAACTGCCGTCGTACTGAAATTTGGTAGGAATCACCACCGACCGCTGGCCGACACTCATGATTCCCGCGTGTCATCTCACCATCGACCATGGTTAACACCTATGGGTGCCATCTCAATTTGGGTCATCTTGTATGGTGCCTCCCTGAGAGGATGTTTGAAGCGCATGCTGACGCGTCGGCGCACCTTCGCGCGTCGAGCATCAACTAATAGCACGCGGTGCTTGAGACGTAGTTGATGGAATCGCCGCCACCAGCGCCTTCTCCGGGGTAGGGAGAGAAGTGCGGTGAGCCCTATGGGATGGACAGCTTTCGATGGATGGACGGTCACCTCGGACACGGTAAAATATGATGCATCGGGAGGTTGGGTTGAGTTGGGCTGCTAGGCCTGCATCATATCTCATACCTACGCATCCATGCCTACCTAGTCTCTGATTCCTCCCCAGGACCTCATCTCTTGTGCCCGGCTCGCTGCTAATCGACACTACTGTGTCTTCTTTGGCGTGGATGTCTAGGTCCGACTCCGTTTTATTTTCATCAGGCTCAGCCGATCTCTATGAGGAGTGACTGTATGGGGCTTTTGTTTTCACCCGCGTTGCTGGCCGTAAACAGGATCACGTTTGGGTCGGTGTTATTTTCACTGTCACTAGTTCTCGAAGCTTATGGTGCTTTAGCGTATATTATCTCCTCCCCTCACAGTTTCCGCTCTGGGTATCATTTCTGTGCCTATTATGATCACTACGGACAATAGTTCCCAGTGGCTCCCCTACTCATATATCTTCGAGGGTCTAATTTCCAAAGTCAAAGTGGTTAGCGACGACATGGCTCAAACGACAAAGAAGAGGCGTACTATAGTCCGTGAGCAGGGCCTGACCTGACGCCATCGTGAACTTCATTGCCGACAACTCCGGGTACGTCTCCCGGGTCGGTGACAAGACCTACTGTGTGATCAAGACCATACTCAATGGGACGTGGACTCGAGCAGGACGTACCACCGTGGGGGTCACCACCGCCAATCGCACCGCCAGGAATACCCCCTTCGTCAATGGGGGCAACCCAACTGTCACCGTCGTGGGTGCCGTACTGACGAGGCTGGGCCGACGGAGCAGCAAGAGAGAGAGAGGCGAGAGAGAGAGCGAGGATGACAATAAACTTCATTGTGTTCGCAGTAAATCGGAGTGTAGAAGAGGGTGGGAGGGCGACACTGTTGAGAGCAGTGGAGGCGGCTCTACTTTTATCCTCCACAGACAGGCGACTCTCGTAGGGAACAACAGAATCTTCAAAGTGCAGTAAGATCAGACGGCGCGTGCTCCGACGGAACACGTCGTCGTGTACGGTAGGCTGGAAGCATCCGTTTCCGTTTGTCAGTCCGCTTCGAGTGTAGATTTGCCCACGACAGGTGACACAAAGAATGGGATTACTTTTCTATCCGAGCGTGGGTTACGACATAATTCGCAAAACATCCTTGGATCAGCCAAAGGTCGAGCGATTGAAGCAAATAAAAGTATGTGATGTCTCATCACCTGATTGGTGATCGCATAAGAGTTGAGGCCTTGAGGCTAGTTGAGGCTGTAGAGCGAACATGTTTCTGGCCGTACGGAAGACAGACAATCCACCACTCCACCGTGAGGATTTTCCACTCCATTCTATGGATTACGGAGAATCTTGAAATCCGATTGGCCGGCTGTCACTGCCTGTCAAAAACATGAATCGTAAAATCCACATGGTGATAACTTACAGTAGTATGCAGTTTCAACGGTGCTTAGATTTTTCGTTGGTTCTGAGCCCAACGGCCCCTTACCGTTCCTTCCTTACACATCTCCCTCCATTCCCGACAACCACTGCGACACCGATTATGGACTTATCCATGATTGATGATTCCTGCCACAAAGTGTAACGGACAAACTGGAAGAATGACGGATGCGCCATTCATTTGCCTTGCCATTCGTCAACCATGATCGACGCATATAGAAGTTGACACACCTGGTTTGAGTTCCAAAGCTTCTCCTTCTCCGCAAGTGCATGATGACCTTCATCGTGTGCGATACGAGATATACTCCAAGCACTACGTCCATCACTCAGGACTTAGGGCTCCAAGTCAGCCGAGGGGTGTTTCGAATACAATATCGGTATCACCGCGTAACCGTGACTGAAGCATGTGGTCATGCTCAATTCCGTGGTCGAACTAGATAGCGTCCACAATACCTACGGCAAGCTTTGATATTGCTTGGAAATTTGGTCCATGCTTCCTGTTGTCGGGAAGACAACTAGACGAACTAATTTAGAACCTTCGGGTCCCTGAAGATAACCGAAATGAAGGAGTAGGAAAAGACATTCTCACTGCAACAACTTGAAGGGAAGTCTCGTTCAAGTTGTCAACTCAAAGGGGTGGAAGCATATGGCTCTATGACAGGGTCGTATCGACTTGAATGACGTGCAGTTCCACGCTAGCAGAAACGCCTCAATCTTGAAGCTTGAAGAGCGACTAGAAGCCGACTCTAGCCGACATTCATTTCCGTTGCTGTTTGCAGTGTTTCTGGATTTTCCGCGGTATCGGACTGCGCGTGGTCATGCAGCGGGGAACTTGAAAAGGCGACGGACGCTCGTCTCGAGGAATGCTCAAGTCAAGTCAAGTCATGCGTCACAGTGCGCATGCATGCTTTTTTGCACCACAACCGCTAAAAAAAGGTTTATCGCCTATCTACTTCCGACAGAACCGTCGTTTTATGTCCAACTCAGAACCTCGTCTCTGTCTCTTCATTTCACTTGATGACTTTTCATTTCAAGTGCGTTCGTGTAACACGTCCGAGAACGTGCTGTATGATGTTTTGAGGTTGTAAAAGACTTCAGTGACTTCTTAAGAGCTCGGGCAAGGGTGCGTGCGTGCGGCATGCAATGACCATGCTCATAATTCGGGTGAGCGATCATGTGACCTAGTCGGACACACATTCGCGGCATGCAATATCCGTGTGATGGCATGTACTGGCCATGTTCATGCGCGCACAGATGGGACGTTTCATGTCATGTCAGAGTAAGGCAGAGGTGAGTATGCCACTGCCTTACAGTTCGGGAACTTTGTCACGCTTCGAGATACCAGCCAAAAAGTATTCTGCTTGAGATATTGCCGTGGAGCTGTTCAAAGAAAATTTTCTATCTGCGTCGCGTCCGGGTCTGGCAACGCCTGCCAACTCCAACTGCAGTTTCTTCCCCGTGACCATCTGTGACCCCGCGTGTTACTCGTGTGATGCAAATGTGACAAAACTGCACGTGGATTAGAGTTTGCGTTTCAGATATATCAGTTCCCAAATGCACTCTAAAAGTTAAATTCAAGGTTGAACGTTGAACCATCGTGTGCCTTCCAGTCACGGTCAAGGTTTCTATCGATGACTACCCCAGAGTATTTTGTGCTATTCGCTGGCTGAATCGTTCTCTGTGGATAGCGCAGCGTCGGACTGCGCTGTTCATGCATGGCACCCAGGTCACTGTCTGGTCACAGCTCTCATAAGGACTTTATGTCTCAGTGCATGTTTGACCCTATTGTCATCAGATTTTCAGACTTCGCTGTTCGGTGCGTGCACATTGCTCCACAGATGTGATCACTCAGACTTTAGACAGTGAATTGTTCGAAACAGTTTCTACAGCCTTCTCCCCTCGCAGAGTCGCAGAATCCGCCCTTTGGTACAGGCACTGGCTTCTAGCGCCCGTCTCCAATGATGATAAAGTCGGTACTATCACCGTCACGGTCAATGAGACCTACATTTGGTTTGTGATTCATCAGACCTATATCAACGGATGTTGATTAAAGCAGGACGCACCATTCTCCTCACGAGGCAGGGCCACTGGAGAAGGGCGGGCAGCAACAGCAACGGCAAAAAAGACAAGGAAGAGAGATTTGATGAATATCATCGTGTTCAAAGGCAAGTGGTTGAGATGTGTAGAGTGTTTCAGAAAAGACAACGCTGGGGGAGAAAAACAGGTAGGAGGTCCCTCTGTTATACGTCGACAACTGTCCAAATAAAGGCTGAAGAGCATGCCCTCCTTGGGACCGATTCAGTCTCAGTTGTGTGGAATTTGCAACACATTAAATATATATTCACGGTAAACGTTGGAAACTGATTGGCCAGCTGTCACTGCCTCTCAGAAACTGGACCATATGACCGTATGCATGGCTGTCGTCACAAGATGCCCCAAATGCCCAAGGGTGCAGCCGAGAGATAACGGTCCTTTATGGGGGTGAGCCAGAGAATTGTTGGAGCGCAGCTGCCTCATGCCCAGAGGACTCAAGTTTTGGCGAGATTCCTGCACGATTAATGCCTTGTCACGGGGCGTTCTATCCCCACCAATGGTTGCTTTATCTGGTGAGTGGTGAACCGTAGTGTCCAGAGAGTTGAGTTGAGTTGAGTTGAGTTGACTCGTAACTCAGGCTAACTATGCGCACCCAGTTGCACCTGGTGTCAGGAATGAGTTGGCAGGCTAGCGGCTGGCGCCACGGGCATTGATTTGAGCGAAGGCGGCGGCACTTGGACTTGGAAGCACTTCTCCACGGTTCGTGCACTCTAGACGTCAATCCAATTTACAGCCTCGTTCAAACTCATGCGGTTCCCAATCCGGGTCACACGCAAGCAAGCCTCAATGCATGTCCTCCAGAGTCCATTTCCTCCTCGTTATTGCGCCCCAGGTTCGTGCC
>QFFA01004101.1:0-22799 GCA_003316565.1 Russula foetens | reverse complement strand
CTTTGGGTCAGACGGTGTCCTGTGTAAATGTAAACACGATTCGGAATACACGCGTACCTTCTATTCGCATCCCAGTCCGAATCGTGTCTAAGGGAAAACAAATCAATGCTCGAGCTCTCCTCGACAGTGGTGCAGAAGGACTGTTCTGCAATGCCACTTTTGCTGTCAAACACAAGCTACCTCTCTGGAAATTACAAGCCCCAGTTTACCCTCGGAATGTCGATGGATCAATGAACAACCAAGGTGCCATAAACTACACTATGCTACTACACATGAAAATGGGCCCAAGACACTCAGAACAAGTACGGTTTTTCGTAACCAACACAGGAGCCCACGATATGCTCCTTGGGATGGATTGGTTAAAGAAACACAATCCTAACATTGATTGGGCCAAGAACGCACTCAGTCTAAACCGTTGCCCGCTGCAATGCTATGAGGACAACAATTCTAGTCCTTCGCCTCTCATGGCTACCCTACTACTGACCCTAGAATGGGAAACACAAGTCGATGACAACTTTGAAAGCTCAATTGGAAACACGGACACAATCGAACTCATTACCGCGCACAACGAGAAATACCTAGGACCAACTATTGGACAAACTACGGTCTCTACTTCACTAGCCATCTCACATGGAACACAACTTGCAGAGATTCCACAGAAAGTCCAGCAATACACAAAGGTCTTTTCAGATGAGGAATCACAGCAATTACCCAAACACCAGCCATGGGATCACAAGATAGACCTTCTACCAAATGCTACGATGCGCAAAACGGGAATTTACAGGCTCACACCACCAGAACTAGACGCACTACAAGAATACATTGACGCTGGCCTAAAGAATGGCACCCTACGACGATCCGAGTCCCCTTTCGCATGCCCTTTCTTCTTTATAGATAAGAAAGATGGCAAACTTTGACCAGTACAAGACTACCGTCCTCTCAATGAGATTACAAGAAAGAACATGGCACCTATACCACTAATTCCTGAACTTGTAGACAAACTGCTTGGTGCACGGTTCTTCACCAAGTTGGATATACGATGGGGATACAACAATATACGAATACGAGAAGGCGATGAATGGAAAACCGCCTTTGCAACCCCTCTCGGTCTCTATGAATCACTAGTCATGACCTTCGGGCTTTGCAATGCCCCTGCGACATCTCAAACATTTATGGATACAAAACTAGCCGACCTTATTGCCACAGGACATATCATTGTATACTTGGACGACATCCTGATATTTGCTTCAACTCTGAATGAGTTACTAGCATTCACGCATCGCGTTCTCCAACGCCTCCTTGAACTTGACCTCTACTTACGGCTTTCAAAGTGCTTTTTCAACCAAAGATCAGTTGAATACCTCGGCCTCATCATCTCCGAAGGAGAACTATGCATGGACCCAGTCAAACTCACAGCCATTAAAGATTGGCCACACCCAAAGTCTATCAAAGAAATACAGAAATTCCTGGGCTTTTGCAATTTCTACCGCCGCTTTGTACAAGATTATTCGACATTAGCACAACCGCTGTTTGACCTAACCAAGAAGACAATGCCTTGGAATTGGACTCCCTCATGTGAAGACGCATTCACCACCTTACAATGTGTTTTAACCACTTCACCAGTCCTCGCACTCCCGGACTACCAACGTCCTTTTACCCTAATCACAGATGCAAGTGATTATGCTACAGGAGCTATACTTGAACAAAACGACGCGTTAGGACGTTCACACCCCGTCGCCTATTACTCAAAGTCACTGCAACCAGCTGAACGCAACTACAAAATCCATGACAAAGAACTACTAGCAATTATACACACTCTGAAGCACTTCTGTCACTACCTGCAGGGTAGTCCACACACTACCAAGATCTTTTCAGACCACGCGAATCTCAAGTATTTTACGATGAAACAAACACTATCATGCCGCCAAGCACATTGGTCACTGTTTCTAAGTGATTTTCACTACGAAATTATCCCAAAACTGGGCAAAATGAATAAAGCTGATGCTCTGTCACGGCGGCCAGACTATAAAGAGGGGATGGCATCCGATAATGCAGAAAAAATCTTGCTCACACCAGACAAATTTCGAATTCAAGCACTACATACCACAGCAATTCCTATCGCTGTAAACATGGACTTGAAAACAGTGATACAAGACGCAATAAAATCAGCTCACCTTACTGGCCAACTACTGAAAGAAATCCTCGTTAGTGGTCCACGCAGTGTAACTAAAGGCCTACAAGATTGGAACTATGAAGAAGGCCTTATCCTGAATAAGGGACTCATTTACATCCCTAACAATGGCGACCTCAAACACAAAGTTGTACAGACCTTTCACAATGACTTACTAGGCCACCCCAGAGAATGGAAAACTATTGAACTAATCACACGAGAATACTGGTGGCCAGGAATCACAGAATTTGTAAAGAACTACGTCAAAGGATGCGCTACTTGTCAAGCAACAAAGATACGTCCCCCAGTCAAAATCCCAATCAAACCAAACGAGATCCCCACTGGAGTTTGGGAAACCATCACCATGGACTTCATCGTAGACCTCCCAAAGTCAAAAGGATATGATAGCATCCTTATGGTTGTAGACCATCACAGCAAAGCAGTCATTCTATCACCTTGCCACAAGACCATCACAGCTGAGCAAACCAGCCAACTACTAATGGACAATGAATGGAAACGCACGGGTTTCCCCTTAACAATCATTTCGGACCGAGGACCACAATTTGCAGCACAAGTAACCAGAGAATTATGGCGAAAACTAGGAATTGAGCAAAGGCTCTCTACAGCTTTTCACCCACAAACGGATGGAGAATCTGAACAAGTTAACCAAGAAATCGAACAATACCTTCGTATCTGTGGAAAATTCCAGCAGGATAATTGGGCAGACTTACTCCCCATCATTGAATTCGCACACAATGCACACCCTCATCGCAGCACCCATAAATTACCATTCGAGATCTGGTATAGGTTTCAGCCCACCTTTAAACCACCATTGTACCTTCAGACCAGACTACAAAGCGTTGACGAACATGTACAATACCTAGAGCAAATATGCAAAGAAGTTACAGCGGCTCTACTACTTGCAGCCAATGAAATGTGCAAGGGAAAACCCCCTGAACCATCACACATCTTCCACAAAGATGACCTTGTTTTACTCGAAGCGACAAACCTCCAGACTACCCATCCTAAAGCCAAACTCGCACCTCGACACTATGGCCCCTTCAAAGTACTATGGGCCACAGATACTAACTACAAACTAGAATTACCTCAGACAATGAAGATACACCCCATATTCCACAACTCACTCCTGAAACCATACATTGAAACGGCCTCACATGGCCCCAACTTTGAACGACCACCACCAGAAATCGTTGGCGATGAAGAAGGATACTACAAGATAGAACGAATCCTTAAATCCCAGCCTACACGAAACCGCAAAAGCACACAGTACCTTGTTAAATGGAAGGGTTACCCTGACTCAGAAAACTCCTGGCTACCCGCCAAAGAATTAACACACGCCAAGGAACTACTACAGAAATTTGAAATGCGACATAGACAAGTTCAAGCCTTGCAGGCGCAAGGAAAGCCTAAAGAGGGGATACTGTCACGATCGCGGCCTTTGGCCATGTTCGTGACCTCCACGCACAACCCTGGAACACACACCCTTAAGAGGGGATCAAGAATGATGCCCCTAAGACCACCAGATCCACCCCTAAGGCCAAGTTATAGCCAAATGACCAAGTTGAACTTAGGGTCACGTGACCCTGGGAAAGTATCACCTGACCGGTCATGTGATCTCTCCCTACTTTCCAGGTCACATGACCTGTCACATGACCCAGGCCAATCACGTGATCAGAGAGCACGTGATCCCATCCGCTTTGGACGAGTTACTAAGCCATTGACCAATACCTGGAAGGTCATCCAGATTACTAAGCCAAAGGACGCTTACCAAGACAATGGGAATCCCTGATCGGATCTTGGGATTTCCCAGGGGATTCCCCATAGCCTCTCCAGAGTACGTCCCATATTGGGAACCTCAGCAGATCTTGGATTTCCCCAAATCCCCGATAAGATCTGATAACCTCTCCATAGACTCTCCTGACCCTGTACCATATATGGATAGATTACACCTGTCACTTGTACTGGTGCCGGCCCTAAAGGCTATACACAGACTACCCTGTAATAGTATATAAGACCTGTGAAATGTAGCGAATAGTCCCCAGACTATTCTCTTGTCTACCCCCCACTGTCCACTCTGGAGCCTTACCTCCAGATTTACTTGTTACAAGTCACCGTCCTTTGCCTTGCCATCTTGCTCTTCTGCCTCTGGGTCAGTTACCTCCAACACAAATACTCCATCGCTCCCCATCACTACTATTAAAGTAGTAAGTTCGCAACAAGATCTTTGTCTTGTGAGGACTACCCTGCAGGTAGTGTCGGAAGTGCTTGAGTGCATGGATAATTGCTAGTAATTCTTTTTTTTTTTTGAGAGCGTTTTATCGATCATATTGTAGCTTGGGTTAGCTAGACAATATGAGGGATAAGTGATAGATGGCAGGAAGCTCTGAGCTAGCCCCAAATATCGCGCTAAAGCCGGGCCTGTGCGGTCTGGATGTGAGGGAAAAATGCATTTACGCACATCCCGGGTAGGGATAGTGTGGGGCTCAAAACATACGCTACCCGGTCATCGGGTGCGTGATGCAGTCCTACCCACTAAAACCTCACTCCTGTGTAGCTAGTTTCATGATGGTCCTCTTAGTTTCTCGATTGCTTTGAGTTTCTTGTATTCTTCTTCCTTGCGTACTCTTGTTGCCGTGATCCATTGCTGTGGTGGGTTGGTTTGGTGGTTGCTCAGAGCATGGTCCCAGTTGGTAGTGGTCTAATGTATGTCATGGGGTTCTAAACAATGTGCGCAGTTACTCTGGTGTGTGTTATGTATTGGGGGACGTCGTGTTCATGGTTTTGCCCTCCTTGCCTCGGTTTTTCAACTGTGGGAAAACTCGCGCCTGGTGGTGGTTGCGGTTCAAGGAGCCCCAATTGCTAGTAATTCTTTATCATGGATTTCGTAGTTTTGCTCAGCTGGCTGCAACAATTTCGAGTAGTAGGCAACTGGGTAGGAACGACCTAATGTGTCGTTTTGCTCAAGTATTGCTCCTGTAGCATAATTACTTGCATCTGTAATGAGTGTGAAAGGACGGTCGTAATTGGGGAGTGCGAGGACTGGAGATGTGGTAAAAACATGTTGTAATGCAACAAAGGCTTGTTCGCAAGAAGATGTCCAATTCCAAGGCATTGTTTTCTTGGTTAAGTCGAATAATAGACATGCTAGAGTCGAATAATCTTGTATGAAGCGGTGGTAGAAGTTGCAAAAACTGAGGAATTTTTGTATATCTTTGACTTTTCTAGGGCATGGCCATTCTGCAATAGCTTTCAACTTGACTAGATCCATGTGTAATTCTTCTTCCGAGATGATAAGGCCAAGGTATTCAACCGATCATTGGTTGAAGGAACATTTCGAGGGTCTTAAATAGAGGTCAAGTTCTTGAAGGTGTTTGAGAACACGATGTGTCCATTTAAGCAGTTCGTTCAAAGTGGACGCAAATATCATAATATTGTCTAGATAGATGACCACATGTCCTAGGGCGATGATGTTGGCAAGTTGTGTATCCATGAATGTCTGAAAGGTTGCTGGGGCATTGCAAAGTCCAAAGGTCATAACCTTGGATTCGTAGAGACTGAGAGGGGTCTTGAAGGCGGTTTTCCATTCATCACCTTCTCGTATTTGTATGTTGTTGTATCCCCATCGAATGTCCAATTTGGTAAAGTATCGCGCACCGAGTAGCTTGTCGACTAATTCCAGGATAAGAGGAATTGGTGCCGCATTTTTCCTAGTGATTTCATTGAGAGGATGGTAGTCTTGTATGGGTCATAGTTTGCCATCCTTCTTATCTATAAAAAAGAAGGGGCATGCAAAAGGGGATTCGGATCGTTGGAGGGTGCCATTCTTTAGGCCTGAAGTGATATATTCTTTCAATGCCTTCATTTCTGGTGGAGTGAGTCTGTAAACTCCTGTCTTGCACATCTGTGCATTTGGTAGAAGGTCGATCTTGTGATCCCATGGTTGGTGTTGAGGTAGTCACTATGATTCCTCATCTGAAAAGACCTTGGCATATTGCCAGAATTCCTGTGGAATCTCTGCAAGTTGTATCTTTTGTGACATAGCTAGTGCTGTTGAAACTGTAGTGCATCCTATAACGGGTCCATTTAAGGGGGCCATAGACGCTGTATTGTATCCCATCATGGGTCCTAGGTATTTCTCGTGGTACGCATGTAGGTTGAATGTGTCCGTGTTGCCATTCAATAGATTGTAGTAGTCGAGTGTGGCCATGTTTCCACTCGCTGTCATAGTATAGTCAAGTGTGGCCATGTTTCCACTTGCTAAATCCCAGTAATCATCAATATGTTCTTCCCATTCATCTGTGGGAAGCATGGCAGCAATGCGGGGCAAAGGAGTAGGACTGTTGTCCTCATAGCATTGCAGCGGGCAATGGTCTAGACTGAGCGCATTCTTTGCCCAGTTGATGTTAGGGTTGTGCTTTTTCAACCAATCCGTTCCTAGTAGCATATCATGATTCTCCATGTTGGTCACGAAAAACTGTAGGTGCTCTGTGTGTCTTGGTCCCATATTTATCTGTAATCATGCAATGTAGTTTATTGCACCTTGGGAGTTGATTGTGCCATCAACGTTTCTTGGATACACTGGGGAAGTAAGCTTGTAAAGTGGTGACTTGTGTTTGACAACAAAGGCTGAGTTGCAGAAAAGGCCTTCAGCGCCACTGTCGAGGAGTGCACGAGCATCGATTTGTTTCCCCTTACATATGATTCAGACTGGAATGCGAATAGAAAGTACATGTGTATTCCGAATTATATGTATGTTTACAAAGGGAGTTGCAGAAACTGTCTGACCCAAAGCGATGGTATTGATAGTACAGTATTGGGGAAGTGGTACATCTCTCACTGACGATGTGGCAGGAGAGGGATCTAAAAAGACGCAGAGTTGATTTCCATATTGACTATATCAGAGGTTTGCATGGATGTGACTTGAAGTCCAGACATTGACTCTACTAGGTCACCTTGGGATACTTGATTTTCATTAACAGTCTCTAGTTGACAGACTGGAGGGTTAGGACAATGGTTTGGCAGCTTGGTACATTGAGCTGCAAAATGTCCTTCTTCATTGCAGTAGAGGCAATGATTCTCCTTGAGATGGTGGGCTCTTTCTTCAGGAGTGAGGTGTCCGCATCCTCTGCGGTTAATGCCACATCCACGGCCTCAGCCTCTAGTGGTATTTGCTGCAATCTCTGTAGTGGTTCCGTCAGGACCAATAGATAGTTCGTGGATCGATGTGCCTCGGCCCTGCTGATTGAATGATCCTCGGGATGGGCGATTTGATCCTCCTCCGAACACTTGCCAATTTCTATCAATTTCTTGTGTTTTGTCTACTAGAGTGGGCAGTGTGTCAGGTTGGGGGGTGACATTAAGGAGCTTCTGGTTTAATCCTGTTGGAATGCAAGCAATGCGTGGCTTGAATTAACACATGAATGATGACTTTAGCCATTTGATTGGACATTCTTTTTCATATGAAAAGCATTTTATTTCTTTTGATGATGAAAGAGCAAAGTATAGACAATTGTTACTTGTATATGTAAAGCTGGCATTTGTTCTACATACTGCCGATCCATCTTTCGATAGGAATCCAAAAGGACTTTACCTTTATAAAGACTCTACTTTACGATGTAAAAGACCTCAGTCTCTTTCCTTTCGACTGAGTTATTGTGCGTCTTTGATCACACTTCAGGTTGGCTTACCTAATGTCTAGTCTCTTTCCTTTCGACTGAGTTATCGCGCATCTTTGATTGCACTTCAGATCCTCTCATTTCCAACAGATTATGAGACCTGTTTGCTCTCAAATGCCTCAAAGATATGCCAGATTGAGGGGGTGTGTTGGAAATGCAATCTGCTCATATCAGAAGTGCTACCAACCACATTGAGTTCCCATGGTCAGGTAGCTCAGTTGGTAGAGCACCTGGTATATATTCAGAAAGCCTGGGTTCAATCCCCAGTCTGGCCAAATATCTTAGGCTACCACAAATGGTTATGGGCCCTAGATGCATCACCTAGTGAGATTCTCATCTCCCCATCAACCTGTGGTTGCAACAGATTATGAGACCTGCTCTTCACTGAGCATCCAAGCACATCCATCACACCGCTCCCCTTACAACTTCGACTATGATGAGCCGCAGGAACGCCAACTCAACCCTGCAGTTGAGCAGCAACAGCTCCACAACTGGCACCGTGACGATGACTGCCAAATCTCCTTAAAATCGCTATGAAGTCCCCAGTCTTGAAGATGCCGAAGGTTTTCCCCATTGGCACTACTGTATCAAGATGGTGCTTGAAGACACGGATCTTATGTCTGTCGTTGATGGAATGCTCACAAGGCCCGACGCAACCACCGACCCAACTGGCCACACCGAATGGATCTCGAAGGACCACAAGGCCCAGATCCAGATTGCCACGACATTGCGCAAAGGACTGCTTAACCTTATCCTGGAGGCCACCTCTGCCAAGGAGTGCTGGGATAAAATTATCACCCGTTATCAGGGAAAGGGGGGCTGGCGCATCGCCTACCTCATGGAAAGTTTCTTCTACATTAACCTCACTGATTCTGAGCCAATGGAGCTGCAGATTAACCGGCTTGTAGAGGCAAATTGAAATCTTGAGACAATCAGCTGTGGAGTAAAGGACAAAACCCTTGCCTACATCATTATCATGGCGCTCCCCAAATCACTCGCCACGCTCCACACGATCCTATTTAACAAGGACGAAACTACCATCACTTCAGAGGATGTCATAGTGCAGATCCTTGCCGACAAGGAATGTCGGATCCGAGGATCTGGGGGCACAGCGACAGCATACTTCGTGAAAACCTTGAAGCACATGAATGGAAACAACAACAACCGCGAGAGGAACAAGAAGAAGTGCACATTAGTGTTGCAGCAGCTCGCTGAGCTGCTCCGAGCCGAGCCCCCTGAGCAAGCCCAGTAAGCATTTCAAAATAAGCTGGGCCTTGGGTTAAGGTTACTAACCCTAACCCAAGGCCTGGCTTAGCTTGAAATGCTCACTGGGCTTGCTCAGGGGGCTCGGCTCAGAGCAGCTCGGTGAGCTGCTGCAACACTAGTGCACATACTGTAAAATGAGAAGGCATGACGTGTCGGAATGCCAGAAGAAGAAGAAGGATGAGGAGGAGAAGGCCAACTCTGGATCCTCAAAACCCTCCAACTCCGGAAACTTATCTGGGTCATCCAATGTGAAGGCGAACATTGCTATCGCTAAAGACAACATTGTCCGACTTCTTGATGACCCTGCAGGTGCTAACTCTTCCACCCCAAATCTACAGTGCACTTTTGTCTTGCATGCTGGAGACTACGACATGTCAAATAAATGGCTAGTTGATTCTGGCGCATCGCGAATCATGTGCTCGCACCATCGATGGTTCAGCCATTTCACGCCCCTCCAAAGACCCATCAACATCATTCTAGGGGACAATCGAACCACGCCTGCGACCGGCCAAGGCCGCATTATCGTTGACATGAACACTGGCAATGGCAGAAAATACGCGGTGCTCCAAGACATGCTCTACGTGCCCAGGATGGGAAGCAACCTGCTTTCTGTCTCCTACTTCTCCCAATGCAGCGCTGAAATGCGCTTCCAGGGCGAGGTCTGCGAACTTATCGACCAACAAGGGGATATTAGCTGTATAGGGCGACTACACGGCAACCTTTTTATCATGGATATGGTTGTCATCACTAACGATCATGCCCATATTGCTGTAGTTGATGACTTCCCCTCCGAAGGTGATGACCCGCCCGGCGATGACTGCAACCCTGCGATAGCGATGACCGCGCGCACGTCAACCGCTGACCTCTCTACTTGGCACCGTAGGCTAGGGCACCTAAATGTTGATGACGTCAAGCTCATGCATGAAAACGATATGGTCACCAGCATGGAGCTAATGATGAATGACTCCACTTCTCCTTGCGAACCATGCGTCAAGGGCAAGCAAACACAAGCCAAAATTAAACGAATGACAGCGACGCGAGCGAATGACATCTTAGGCCGCATCCATTCTGATGTGTGCGGCCAGATGTGCAAATCTCATGAAGGCTACAAATATTTTGTGACGTGGGTAGACGACAAGTCCCGAATGGTATTCGTGAACGGTTTGAAAGTGAAGTCTAACATCGCTGAACACCTCAAGGCGTTCATCGCCTGGGTCGAAACCGAGACTGGACGATGCATAACTTCCCTCCACTCCGATGGAGGGGGCAAGTACCTCGCCAGGACTGTTCAAAAGTACCTCAAGGACAAGGGTGTCAAACACGAACTGACAACTCCGGACATGCCTCAACACAATGGCGTGGCCAAGCATATGAACCGGACATTGCTTGATTGAGTCCGAACCATGCTAATCGACGCCCAACTTCCAGAGTCGTACTGGTACGACACATTGGTCTACGCCACCCACATTCACAACGTCACACCAACCTGGGCCCTTGACGGTATGACACCAGAAGAAGCCTGGAGTGGCAACAAACCCGACGTATCTGACCTTCAGGTCTTTGGGGCAAAAGCCTTCATGTACATCCTGCCCTCACAATGTGGTAAATTATCCACATGTTCGCTGATCTGTATGTTTATAGGTTTTGTGCACCAACACAAGGCCTATTGCCTGGTGCACCGCCAGCAACAGCAATTTTTTGAGTCTCACAACATTATACAGTGGCTCAAAAAACCGTCCCAATGTTTTGCCATTTTGGAATGATTGACTTGGAATAAATCAAATAAATTACCTAATAATCTTAAACTAATATATATTGTATTACAGCATCTTAGCTTTCAGGAACACCCTAGATCATGTGATTTGGATTAGAATTGATGTAATAATAAGCAAAACAAAACACTCTATCATTGGGACAGTTGTTTGACCCTCTATTTTATAAACAGGAGAAATGCAATTAGTAATCTGTATGACCCCCCTCTGCACTAATAACTGCTCTAATCCTCCTTGGCATACTTTCTATGAGGTTTTGGCATATTTCTGGTGAAATCCCATTCTACTCTACCTCTACCCTCTCCCATAGCTCATGTACTCCCTTGGGTGGTGTTGGATAGGCTAGCAAAGCCCTTTTCAGATGAACCCAAAGGTGTTCAATAGGGTTAATGTCAGGGGATTGGGAAGGCCAGACAAGCACTTGGATGTTATTGTCTTCAAACCATTGTGAAGCCTTCTTTGAGGTGTGTTTAGGGTCATTGTCCTGTTGGAATACCCTTTCTTCCTCTGGTATCTCTAGCTTTTCAAAGCTTTCTTCCACTCCATCATCCAAGATGTTACAGTATTGCTGTGCATCCATTGTCCCCTGAACCTCTATGAGCTTTCCAACCCCATTCCAGCCCATACAACCCCATACAATAAGGTTGTTTCCTCCTCCATGCTTGACAGTAGGAGTGGTAGTGCAGCCTAAAAGGGGCTCACCCCTTTGTTTCCAGGTATAGGTCCTTCCATCTGATCCAATCCTGTTAATTTTGGTCTCATCTGACCACAAGACCCTCTTCCAATCCTCCACTGTCCAATTTTCATGGTACTTGGCAAATTGGAGACGATCCTGTCGATGTCGCTTTTTTGAGAAGAGGGCATTTCTTCTTGACTATGGGGCGAAATCCATTCTCCTTGAGTATATTCCTGACTGTTTGGGGTGAGACAGGATTGGGGATGATGTTGTTGATGAAATGGGTGGCTTGAATAGCATTGTCAAGCTTCCCAGTAGTGATTTGGTGACAAATGGATTGTTTATCCTGATAGAAAAGCTTGGAAGGATGTCCACCCTTGCTATTTTCCTTGTCTGTATCAACTTCCTTCTTGATTCTACCAATGGTGGATTTCCCTATACCAGTTTTAAACTGGATTTGATGCAGGGAATAGCCTTCATGAAGAAGGGAGATGATAGTAGAGTGCTGGGTGGAAGGTGTAGAATGTATATGGTGGTAGGAAGGAAAGAAGATGGTTGAAGTGCTTTCAACATGTCACAAACTTGTATAAACAAAGTCACATGACCTTGTTTATTGATTTTATACTTGATCTTCAGGTGATTCAGGTCAATAAAACAGAGATATTGAGAAAATAATAGGGGGTCAAACAACTGTCCCAATGATAGAGCATTTTGTTTCACCCATTATTACATCAATTCTGATCCAAATCACATGATCTAGGGTGCTCCTGAAAGCTAAGATGCTATACTATAATATATATTATTTTAAGATTATTACCTAATTTATTTGATTTATTCCAAGTCAATCATTCCAAAATGGCAAAACATTGGGACAGTTTTTTGAGCCACTGTAGCTCATTAGGAGCTAGGGGGTCAATATCAATCTTATCACATGTATGTACTCGCTCAGGCCCAGTTGCACTGATCTGGTCCGGATCCCAACACATGACCCTGATCAAATGGCAGATATACTCACAAAAGCTCTACCTTACCAGAAGCATCACAAACATGTCATTGAGATGTGTCGCGATCGCGGCCTTTGGCCGCGTTCGTGACCTCCACACACACTCCTGGGTCACAGGACCTTAAGAGGGGATCGAGAACAATGCCCCTAAGTCCACCAAGTTCGCCCCTAAAGCCAAGCTATAGTCAAGTGACCAAGTCGAACTTGGGGACACGTGACTCTGGGAAAGTCCACATGACCTAGGAGACACGGGACCATGGGACATTACACGTGACCCTGGGAACTCCACATGACCAGGGGAACACGTGGGAACAAGCGTGTCTCTATATAAGTTTCTCTATTGAGAGGACGCTCATGCTCTCAGAGATTGACCAATGGGAAGGCTCGGACTTATCAAATATTCCCATATAAGGGATATCTCTTGATCAATAATCTCCTTATAAGGAGTGAGAGGGAAAGCACCCACTCGCCCCAAATATAGGAATACGGATTACCAAGCCCCAGACCTGGATTACTTATTGTGCAGCATTGCGCGGCATTGCGCAGCATGATGACTCACCTGTGCAGCAGGATGACTCATGTACTTCTAGACTCCGACATACAGCTGACTGATCACCTTGTACCATATATGGATAGTTTACACCTGTCACTTGTACTGGTGCCAGCCCTAAAGGCTGTGCACAGACCACCCTGTATTAGTATATAAGACCTATGAATTGTAGCGAATAGTCCCCAGACTATTCTCTTGTCTACCCCCCTTGCTTTACCCTGGAGCCTTTACTCCAGATCCATGTCTTGCACCTCGCACTTGTCTGCCTCTCCCTCTCGCTCCTTTGCCTTTGGCTCAGTCACCTCCACCTCAAGTATTACATCGTCCCCCACTGCTTGCCTTAAAAGTAGTGAGTTCGCGACATTAGAATAGTCTCCTAATATCGGAGCTGACTGTTCTAACAAACACAAGTGTCCTGCCCCTCCATCTCCAACATCTACGTCCCTTTTGACTGGATCGCCCCCTACTTCTACAATGACGATGAACTCCTTCCCGATAACGCTGTAACGTAGGAGTTTACCCTACGTGCAAGTTCGAGGGCAATATGTCATAATAGAATGGCTCCGCGTGAGCCGCTTGATGAGGCTGAATATGGGGAAAGATGGAAAAACGAAACGAAGTAAAAAGGGGGAAAACGCGACGCAGAACTGGTGGCACTCGTGGCCCTGCCCGGTGAGACACTCGTGTGGCCTCCCGGTCACAGTGCTGCGCGCTGCTTTTTATATTATTCTAGCTACTTACAATCTAGCTAAATGGGGGTGAGGTGAATAACCCTATATACAGTAAGGTGTCCATCTTGCAGGCATGGTGTCGAACACGTTGTGTACAACGGCCTGACAGCTGTCGAGGCAGCGCTGAGGTATCAGGCATGTCGGTCGGAATCGGGCATCTTGAGCCCAGCGCATATACCATCCTTACAACGCTTGGGACACTCTAGATGGAGCGTACGAGTACAACCTCACCGAGTCCGCCACTACCATCCAACAGGCCTTTGCACCTTCGCCCCCACAAGACCTACTCGGGTCCCCAGTACCACAAGCCTATACTGCCTCACCGGCAATCTCTGCTGTCAGCGGCTCCTCCTTGCTGTCGGTTGCGAAATTGCCATCGCCCTCATTGCCAGTAGCAGGCCCCTCGACGTTCGTAGGAGCCTATGACACATTCCAACACCCAGCGCCGCTTTCACCACTGCCAACTCCCTCCTCGCCGTTCGACGCCCTCCTTCTCCTTGCTAAGGCTGCTGCCGTTCAACAGTATCTTGAAGAGAAACCAGTTGTCAGCAACAATGGGACCCCCGACTCTTCTGTGGGCAACAGCGCCTCCTCACCGACACTCCAATACCCGCCAAACAGTAACGAAGATGTACCGGAATACCATCTTCCCCCGGCAGTTGAAGCACCCGTCGCCACCGTATTGTCGCCTCGTCCCCCATCTCCCGACTACATCGTCCATAGCCCTTCGCCCATCGTCGCCACCGCCCCCATACTCCTGCTTCCCAACATCGAGCTCTTCCCTCAGCTTTTTGCACCACCTCCGTGTGTGGATCAAGTCGATCAACACCCACATCTCTACAAAGTCGTCTACAAATGAGGAGAGAAAATCTGGTGCCCGCAAGAAGAATTCTTCGGTCCTAACCCCCTTGGTCCAATCCCGCAGATCGAAGATTTAGAATTTACACTGGCCCACTTTGTAACCCCGTTCAGAGGACCTTCCTACCACATAGTACATGTTAGCGCCTCGGACGTCCTCCCTTCCATTACCCTTTGCGCTCGGATTGGCGTTCATCCCCCTTCACTTTCTTTCCCTTTCGGATACATGGAAACTACCTTTGTCGACTCCCTTAAATTCCTGTTTGGACAATTTCCTCCATTTTGGTTACAATACTTTGAAAACGTCCAAGTCCCTCTCCTTTCCTACAACCTTCTAGATGGACGCATTATTACAATCTTTGGGTACCTTCACTTTACTGCAGATGGAATCTTGGTCACTAACAGGTATCATCATATTGAAGACGTGCTACATACCTCACCTTACTTAGCCCACTTTTGCTGCACCCCCCGTCTCCCGGTTAACCCTTTCCTTTCCCTCTTCCCGCCTCCGGCCGAATTACCTTTGTAGAAACAAGTGAGTTACTATACAAAGGTTGTAAATAAATCAAGAAAGGACATCTTTTTTTTGACTTAATCAAGTGCCACAGTCTTTGGTCTCACAGCTTGAAGAAAGACTTTTACGCCTCAACATCATACATCTAGCCGATTTAAGGGAACAAGTCCACATTACCTATTGGAGTGAAATCCATATTGTTACCAGAGCCCTCCTCGACTTCCTCCCTTTTGGGTACACCCTCGGACCCACCAAATTTTACGAATACGTGGACTACCAACTCCCTGTATTGATTAATCGCTGCCGGCAAACGTGCGCTTATTGGGCAGTCTATCCCATGTATACAGCAAATCAAACCCTTGTCTCGGAAATCACTCTCTCATACGACGAAACCTTCTTCTGGCACTATTATATCGCAGCTGAAACCCAGGAGATCACTCAAGCCATACTCCAAGGGAACAGAGTTAGATTTTTATCCCGTTTTCACCTGTTGGAAACCGAAATCCGACTTGAATTTCAAGAAATCAGGATACAAATCACCCACGAAGGAACAAAACTCATTGGATCCCTTGGAAAAGAATATCTCCACAAGTGGGAAGAAACCGGCTGGCACACCACCAACATCAACCACGAACAAACCCTAGTAAACCCCGTCGAATTCTTCTACCCCATTACTCAACCCAATACCCAGGGACGCGAATCCGAATACCAATGCCAACTTGGTATTATCCTCACACAACCCAGCCAATTAGGAATAGACGAGAACTATTGGAACTCCGTCAATTCTACGGAAATCGCTGACGACCTTCCATCTACACGTGCCTATACCCCAGAACTTGTCCCAAACCTCGTCCCACCAACAGCTGATCATTGCGTTTGTAGGATAGACGTTTGCCACTGTGACCTTTACCGACCAGAAACTCCTCCCACACCGCCATATATAGAACTTTGGAACCCGCGTTACTACCCCGCACCAATACTGGGACTACATTACGAACGAACTGAATAAAATTACTATCCTGAACTACCTGATACTCCTAATCCTCTATTTTGGCACCTTCCTTTTGTGGAACAGACTCCATCAGATCGTAAAAACCTGCGAGGCAGAGTACTCGAATCCTTTTAGGTACATATACTTTGACGATCAAACTGGCAGAGTTATCGCAGCCACATACTCGCAGAGGCCGCCACTCACATCGCAATCGCCAGAGAGAAACTTCAGCACCCGCCATACCAGTACCCTCACAGCGGAACCCATTTTTACTTAGACGACCCACCAACCAAGACCCATCGCCACCAGTTACATCCTGGATCCCAACGATCCAACTACCCTTTCGGGAACCAGAAGACGAACCAGTCTTCCTATCCTTGAACAATCCACCGCTACCGGCTTACATCGTACCTCCGGCATCTCCGAACACAAACGTCTTTAGCCGATCCAGCTCGGGGTCCCCCGAGATTAATAATTGGGTTCCGCAGATCTTCCTGCCAAGTCAAATCTACCTCGCTGTCCAAGTTCCGACACGCTGTTCAAACAAGAACCAGGCCTTTTTAAATCACTGCAACTTCTTACTAGGAAATCACACTAGAATAGAAGTTAACCACCAGCTCCAAGAACTCTGTGAACTCACCCCAACACCAGGAATATTCCACAGACTAATTTGGAGATACAGGATCGTCATAACCGAAGAAGGGGTCCAAGAAGACTATAGAGAAGTCATCCAAGATCCCCGGGACCATAACCACATTTACTTATGAGCCCTTTACTCGGTTCTCAGCAGCTGGAGTAATACCGGATATAAGCTCACCTACCTTATATGAGCACTTGGGCAGATCTTCTAGCAGATTATCCTACTAGATTGGAGATTACCCAAAAAGAACTCCAACACACCTACTACTCATTCACTGACTACTTTGTCACCTTACACCAGACCAAACGCATTATCTTTGCCCTTTGGGAAAACCAAATTCTATTCAGTTACGGACCAGGAAACCTGTGGAGGACCTTTGACAACCAAGTAATTGACCAACAGGACTTCCTAAAAAACTTCACTCACCTAGACCAACTCAGTGAGTTCAACCCTGCCAAAGGATCTGCCCTCTTCGACAGGAAGGCAGTCTAGTGGTCCAAGAAACACGATTCTTGGAGATATCTTAACAACCATACGGTCGATTTTAGTAAATTGCAACACCCGTCAGCGGACTTCACACCAGAACCAGACTCGGACGACGAAGCTGAAGTCACCACGGTACTTGAAAGGACTGAATCCACGATTACTGCAGCCGCGGAACAACTACAGAAACTTCGAGAACCTAGTCGAACCGGTTCCCCAGCACCAGCCGAAATGAGTTCATTTCCCACTTGAACCAAATCTCCTACCCAGGGAATTACCCAGATGGCCACACCACCAGCATCTAAGGCAAAAGGAAAACAACCTGTCACGAGCGGCACAAGAGCTACTTCATCCTCCACAACCACAACTACTGGTTCCTCTATACATGCTCCACGTGCCACACCTGCCACAGCTAGTTCCTCACGAACACCAGCGCGTCCACCAACACCAGTCTTCGTACCAGCACCACAGCCACCACCAGGCGGTAACCCACCAATGGCAGGACAAGTACAACAACAACAGCAGGCGGCAACCCTGCCACGACCCATTGGGACACCCCCAGAACCGTTCGACGGTTCTGCATCAAAAGCACAATCCTTTTGGCACGCCCTGGACAACTACTATGCCTTGAATGAAGATGCCTTTACGACCGTTGGCAAAAGAGTAGCATCAGCCCTTGGCTACTTTAAGATTGGAACACGCGCTGGAGAATGGGCTGCCAAACGGATGGATGCAGCCCTACGAGCCAACCCCAGGGATTGGGGAACTTGGGAGGACTTTAGAGATGCCTTTAAGGCGCAATTCATTCCTCCACAAATTAAAATCGAAGCCATAGCCAAAATGCATAACACCGCAATGGGAAACTGACCATTTAACGAATGGTACCAGGAATGGAGCACATATGCGGAAGAAGCAAATGTGGATGAACAATCTAAAATGTTTGCCTTCAGGAGAAACCTAAATCAGGGACTGACTCAGAAACTCCTCAATGTCACCCCTCAGCCCAACACTCTCCCCACTCTTGTAAGTAAAGCTTGAGAGATCGACAAGAATTGGCAAGTCTTCGGAGGAGGACAAAGTCATCCCTTTAGAGGATCATTCAATCGGCGGGGCCGAGGCACATCAATCCACAAACTATCTATTGGTCCTGACAGAACCACCCTTGATATCGCAGCAAATAACACCTGAGGACGAGGCCAGGGACGTGGCTCCAACTGCAGAGGACGCGGACGCCTGACTCCGGAAGAACGTACGTGCCGCATTAAAGAAAATTTGTGTCTCTACTGTTCAGAACCCGGACATAGGGCTGCAGCTTGTCCTAAAGCACCTAGGCGTAACAATGATACCCAGGTCTGTCAGTTAGAGACCATCAATGAAAATCAATTACCCCAAGACGATCTGGAAGACTCGATGAAGAACCTCCAGGTCAACTCTATGCAAACCTCTGATATTGTTGACATGGACGTTGACACTGTACAAATTCCTTTTTGAAACCCTCTCCTGTTGCATTGTCAGTGAGAGATGTATTATTTCCCTCTTCATATACTATCAACACCGTCGCTTTGGGTCAGACGGTGTCCTGTGTAAATGTAAATACGATTCAGAATACACACGTACCTTCTATTCGCATCCCAGTCCGAATCGTATCTAAGGGAAGACAAATCGATGCTCGAGCCCTCCTTGACAGTGGCGCAGAAGGACTCTTCTGCAACACCACCTTCGTCGCCAAACATGAACTACCCCTCTGGAAACTACAAACTCCAGTCTACCCTCGAAATGTCAATGGAACAATTAACAACCAAGGGGCTATAAACTATACTACACAGCTACAAATGAATATGGGCCCAAGACACTCAGAACAAGTACAATTTTTCGTAACCAATACTAGAGCCCATGATATGCTCCTCGGAACGGATTGGTTAAAGAAACACAATCCCAACATCGACTGGGCCAAGAATGCACTCAGTCTAAACTGTTGCCCACCGCAATGCTATGAGGACAACAATTCTAATCCTTCACCCCTCTTGGCCTCCCTCCTACCAATTCTGGATTGGGAAACACAAGTCGATGATGACTTTGAACTCTCAATTGGAAACACGGACACAATTGAACTTATCATGGCGCATCACGAGAAATACCTAGGGCCAACTGTTGGACGAACTACGGTCTCTACCTCACTAGCCATCTCACATGGAAACAAGCTTGCGGAAATCCCAAAGGAATTCCAGCAATACGCAAAGGTCTTTTCAGATGAGGAATCACAATGACTACCCAAACACCAGCCATGGGACCACAAAATAGACCTTCTACCGAATACTACGATGCGCAAAACGGGAATTTATAGACTCACACCACCAGAACGCAAGGCGTTACAAGACTACATAGACACAGGCTTAAAAAATGGCACTCTATGACGATCTGAGTCCCCTTTCGCATGCCCTTTCTTCTTTATAGATAAGAAAGATGGCAAACTTCAACCAGTACAAGATTACCATCCTCTCAATGAGATTACAAGAAAAAATGCAGCACCCATACCACTAATTCCTGAACTTGTAGACAAGCTACTCGGTGCGCGGTTCTTCACCAAGTTGGACGTACAATAGGGATACAACAATATATGGATACGAGAAGGCGATGAATGGAAAACCACCTTTGCGACTCCTCTCAGTCTCTATAAATCACTAGTCATGACATTTGGACTCTGCAACGCCCCCGCGACATTTCAAACATTCATGGATACAATGTTTGCAGACCTCATCGCATTAGGACACATGATCGTCTACCTTGACGATATTATGATCTTTGCATCCACTTTAAACGAATTAAAAATGTGGACATATCGTGTTCTTAAACGCCTCCACGAACTGGACCTCTACTTACGACCCGAGAAATGCTCTTTCAACCAAAGATCAGTTGAATACCTAGGCCTCATCATCTCTGAAGGAGAACTACACATGGATCCAGTTAAACTCACAGCAATTAAAGATTGGCCGCGTCCCAAGTGTATCAAGGAAATACAGAAATTCCTGGGCTTTTGCAATTTCTACCGCTGCTTTGTACAAGATTACTCGACCTTAGCACGACTGCTGTTTGACCTAACCAAGAAGACAACACCTTGGAATTGGACACCCTCATGTGAAAACGCATTCACCGCATTACAACGAACCTTGACCACTTCACCAGTCCTTGCGCTCCCGGACTATGATCATCCTTTTACCTTAATCACAGATGCAAGTGATTATGCCACAGGAGCTATACTTGAACAAAACGATGCATTAGGTCGTTCGTACCTGGTCACCTACTACTCGAAATCATTACAACCGGCTGAACGCAACTACGAAATCCACGATAAGGAACTATTGGCGATTATACATGCATTAAAACATTTCCAACACTACCTACAGGGCAGCCCACATATGACAAAGATCTTTTCGGACCATGCAAATCTCAAATATTTCACCACGAAACAAACATGGTCTTGCTGCCAAGCGCGCTGGTCGCTGTTTTTGAGCGATTTTCACTATGAAATCATCCCTAAACCGGGCAAAATGAACAAAGCTGATGCTCTGTCACAGCGGCCAGATTATAAAGAGGGGATAGCATCCGATAATGCGGAAAAAATCCTGCTCACCCCAGACAAATTTCAACTTCAAGCACTAAATACCACAGCAGTTCCTATCACGATAAACACAGAGTTGAAAACTGCGATACAAGATGCAATACAATCAGATCGCCTTACAGGCCAACTACTGAAAGAAATCCTGGTTAGCGGCCCTCGCAGCGTTACTAAAGGCCTACAAGATTGGAACTACGAAGAAGGCCTTATTCTAAATAAAGGACTTGTATATATCCCTAACAACGACGACCTCAAACGTAAAGTCATACAGACGTTCCACAATGACTTACTAGGACACCCCGGAGAATGGAAGACCATTGAACTCATCACTAGAGAATACTGGTGGCCAGGAATCACAGAATTTGTAAAGAACTACATCAAAGGATGCACCACCTGTCAAGCGACAAAGATACGACCCCCAGTCAAAGTACCGATCAAGCCAAACAAAATCCCTATGGGAGTTTGGGAAACCATCACTATGGATTTCATTGTGGACCTCCCTACATCAAAAGGATATGACAGTATCCTTACGGTTGTAGACCGCCACAGCAAAGCAGCCATCCTATCACCTTGCCACAAAACCATCACAGCGGAACAAACTAGCCAACTACTCATGGACAACATATGGAAACGCACGGGGTTCCCTCTAACAGTTATCTCAGATCGCGGACCACAATTTGCAGCACAAGTAACCTGAGAACTATGGCGAAAACTAGAAATCGAGCAAAGACTCTCTACAGCATTTCACCCACAAATGGATGGAGAATCTGAACGAGTAAACCAAGAAATCAAGCAATACCTACGCATTTGTGGAAACTTCCAACAAGACAATTGGGCAGACTTACTCCCCATCATAGAATTCGCGCACAATGCACACCCTCATCGCAGTACCCATAAATCACCATTCGAGATCTGGTATGGGTTTCAGCCCACCTTTAAACCACCACTGTACTTGCAAACCAGACTACAAAGCGTGGATGAACGCATACAATACCTAGAGCAAATACGCAAAGAAGTCACAGCGGCTCTACTCCTCGCAGCTAATGAAATGTGCAAGGGAAAGCCCCCTGAACCATCACACGTCTTCCACAAAGATGACCTTGTTTTACTTGAAGCCACAAATCTCCAGACTACTCATCCTAAAGCCAAACTCGCACCATGACGCTATGGCCCCTTTAAAGTCCTATGGGCCACTGCTACTAACTGTAAATTAGAACTACCTCCGACGATGAAGATACACCCCATGTTCCACAACTCACTATTGAAACCATACGTTGAAATGGCCTC
The DNA here is from genome assembly GCA_003316565.1 of Russula foetens. Taxonomy (NCBI): domain Eukaryota; kingdom Fungi; phylum Basidiomycota; class Agaricomycetes; order Russulales; family Russulaceae; genus Russula; species Russula foetens. The sequence continues at coordinate 546 of QFFA01004101.1, read as the reverse complement.
ACATGGCCCTAACTTTGAAAGACCACCACCGGAAATTGTTGGCGAAGAAGAAGGACACTACGAGATAGAACAAATCCTTAAATCCCGGCTGACACGAAACCGCAAAAGCACACAGTACCTAGTCAAATGGAAAGGGTACCCCGACTCCGAGAACTCCTGGCTGCCCGCCAAAGAGTTAACACATGCCAAAGAACTACTACAGGAATTTGAAATATGGCATAAACAAGTTCAAGCCTTGCAGGCGCAAGGAAAGCCTAAAGAGGGGATACTGTCGCAATCGCGGCCTTTGGCCACATTCGTGACCTCCACGCACACTCCTGGGTCACAGGACCTTAAGAGGGGATCGAGAACAATGCCCCTAAGTCCACCAAGTTCGCCCCTAAAGCCAAGCTATAGTCAAGTGACCAAGTCGAACTTGGGAAAACGTGACTCTGGAAAAGTCCACGTGACCTAGGAGACACGGGACCATGGGACATTACACGTGACCCTGGGAACTCCACGTGACCCTGGGAACTCCACGTGACCCTGGGAACTCCACGTGACCCT
>QFFA01004094.1:15988-28923 GCA_003316565.1 Russula foetens | reverse complement strand
GAAAACGAGGAAATATACAAATCTCTCGCACGGGCAGTGCGCACAGGCAATGGGCGCTTGACTGGGCACTTACGCGACCTCGTGAGCGAGCAGGTCCTGATCCTCGAATTTGCTCCACTTCTCAACCGCATCATCTCTCCGCCAATTCGTCCCGTGCGTGACTTGACTCACCCTGCGTACTGATGACGATAACACTTTTTACAACACAGGTCAATAGCCAGGTTATCCGCCCAGAAGAGAAAGCTATGCTCTCCCGCCTTGTGAACATTATGGTCTCTCTCGAGCTGCGTTTTGTGCAGGAGAGGGCTGAGGATGGACAACTCGTGTATAAGCTTGATCCGTGGGCTTTGCATTTATTTCGGTAAACATACCGGTACTAAAGCTCATCTACAGGCCGGTGGATACATTCGTGACGTACGACGGCAAGCGTGCAGCAGATATCGCGCCGCCACGCTTTGCCGTGCGGCACCTTGTTGCTACGGAGGTTAGTTCTCCGCCAGAAAACTGGTAGTTTTACATCTGCAGTATATCCTACTCACTGGTTGTTCTCACAGATCGACGCTAAGCTCGCTGCTCGCCATACGGAGGCCATAGAGCGAACAAAACCGACAAAATCTTCCACCTTCTTTAGTGGCACAAGACAGGCCAAAGACGCAGATGAGAACGACCCTCCACGAGAAGAGGGGGAGGGGATGTTCGTGTCTTCCTACGTCGCGGACGAACCACTACGGAAACGAAATAAAACGACAGTTGCCGATGTGGATGCCATGGAAAAAGTTAGCTCACCTTCCATTCTCACATTTCATCTATCACCGACCTTGACTTAAAAATGTTTACAGCCCGCTCTGGACTTCTTTGGACGGCCGATTGTGACACCCAAAGCAGACGTTAACAAGCCTCCGTCCTCACGGAGGCAAGCGATAGCCACGTACTGCGTATCGTTCAAATTCAAGGAGGGTAATTCCGCGGCTGTGCGTAAGCCAGTGAAGATGGCATCCTTTCTGTGATCCTGTGATCCATTTTATGAATGCAACTGTAGCACATTTATTTCACCCGTTCACTGTAATGATGTTAGTGTTGGATCAACCAGGCCAGTGCTTCGTCACGGCAGCGTTGAAATGGATATGGAGATAAAGATCAGCCAAAATTCCGATTACACATTCAACGACCTACCAAAAGGTAGCCAGGCAAAAGTGCGCTCAGTGGGCTCAGCATGCGTCATGGATGCGGGTGCGGAAAACGGGCCGTGTATGCGCGCGTCTGAGTCGAACTTGAACCTGTCTTAACTTCCATCGAGTCCGCTGTCGTTCTTCCAGCGTGTCTCCCATTAGCAGGGCATAACAAGGGAAATTCAGCACGAATCGTCTGCTTTCTATACCTGAGTGATTTTGATCCCTATGTCCACCAGCGACTCGGGGAGTTCCAATACCAAGGAATGGGTTCTTGAACCCGAGACCGAGTATAGGTTTGAGCTTGATCCCAGAAGCTCTCTAGCCATCAAGGTACGCTCACGGTCAATGGCGATTACACGGATGTGCGATGATACTCAACACCGCGACTTCTAGGTTTTGAAAGGCCATGCCGAAGTCTTCGGCGCAGAGCTCGCCGATGGTAAATACTATTTCTTCGGCCACGAATGTAAAGCGGCCATCTTCACCTGGCAAGGGTGCACGATCGAGATGAGTCCCGTCCCCTTCTTAAAATCGCCACAATAAATCGTCTCGATCTTTCGAGTACGTCACAGGAATGCCGTCGACGGACTACGTCTCCGAGGAGACACCCATGAACGCATACGCGAACGTCCACCTCGCGCTGGAAAAGATGCGCGTGCGCGCCCTGAGCGCTCAACGGGGCTCCCCTCTTCCCGCCGGCACAGACCAGGAAGCAGATGCAGAGCCCCCGCGGGTGCTCGTCCTCGGCCCCGAAAGCTCGGGCAAGACGACGGTGTGCAAGATCCTCGCCAACTACGCCGTCCGCGCCGGCCAGGGTTGGACGCCCATGTTCGTGAACGCCGACCCGAGCGAGGTGGGTGTCCTTTCATGTGTATTTTTTGGGGGTTTTACGTGGGTGCTTTATGCTGGAAGGGTGTGGTTGTGTAGGGAGCGTGGACCGTCCCGGGCACCATCTCGGCCGTGGCCATAACTGCGCCACTTGGCACCGCTTCGCCTGCGAACCCGTTGGGCTCGGCCGCGACGTCGGCGCCGACCACTCTGTCGTCCAACGCGCTTCTTCCGCTGGTCTACTGGTATGGCCACCCTGAGATCAGGCGGAATCCGCTCCTGATGGACCGTCTCATCCGCAATCTGGGTGAAAACGTCATGGAGCGACTGGATGAGGACGCGGAACGTTAGTTTTGCTCAGTCCGCTGTTGACAATTACGTCTTGAACCCCTCACCTAGGTCGTGTCTCTGGTATCATTGTTGATACACCGTCGAGCTTTGCCTCGTCTCCCTCGAGCGCCTCAACACCGGACCACCGGCAGACGCTGATTAGAGCGTGTGTGGACGCATTTCGTAGTAAGCTCTCAATCCCGAAAAACATCATTGATGAGGCTATTCATCAGAATCCTCAGTCAACGTGATCCTCGTCGTAGGACATGAGAAACTGAACGTCGAGATGCAACGCACATACGGCAATCGAATAACCGTTGTGAAAATCCCGAAATCGGGTGGCGTATGTGCTCTTGGGGCCTTCTTTACATGTTTTCTGTTTTCTCATGTCTCACGTCGGTTGCAGGCCGTCGAGCTCGACGTGCAATATCGACAACGCGTCCACGCTCAGCAGCTGCACACGTACTTCTATGGCCAAGTGATCGCGCCCCCGCGCGGGCTATCGGCCTCAGCAATCGGCGACGCGGATTTCGACGGACGCCTCGCACCCAGCAGCTCCATCGTCCCATTCGGCGAGCTCACCTTCCTACGCATCGGCGAAAGTAAGTGAATAAACTCGGACGCCTCACCCTCACCCTCACCCCTCCGCCACCTTGTTTTCTTTTTTTTTTTTGAGAGAGAGAAAAGAGTTCGGCTGACGATTTTTCTTTTCTCTCTGTCTCACCAGAATCGATGGCCCCGTCGTCTGCACTCCCGATTGGCGCGACGCGTACCGTGAACGAGATGCAGCCCATTCAGCTCGACCCTGCCTCGCCAGGGTCGGGCATGCTCAACGCGATCGTTGCGCTTCTCGCTCTCCCCACTCACCCCGAAGAGACGGAGCGCTACGACGAGGAGGTGCTCGATTTACCCGTCTTGGGTTTCCTCGCCGTGTTCGTTTCCCTCTCTATCTCTCACTTTCGTCGTTCTTATTGAGGGTACATTAAAGAACTAACATCGACGTGCACAACCGAAAGCTGACGATGCTGTCACCAAGCCCCGGGACTTTTGCAGGAAGGACGGCCGTCATAGGATCGTTCGAGTGGTCAGAGCCGTAGATACTTGTTTCTACTCACGACACTCCTTGGAAAACATGACCGGCGGCTGAATGATTTGAGTGTCTTACGGTCGTCGCCATGCCACCTCAGAACTTGGAAGAGGTGAAAATCGGATAATGGAAATAGACAAAGGGTAATACACTAAGGGACGTGTTACTGTACTGTATTGGCACTGCCGGGACACTATAGAAAGACAGGAAAACATAGAATGCACTGTTGAGAGTAGGATACACAATCTACTACAGCCTCGACAAGTCCCTGCCCCATAGCCCCCTGGAATGAACACAAATGTCATCTAGGTTTGGTCGCTCCCGTGTGATAATGATGAAACGCACCGTATGATCCAATCGATCATTAACAACGCCCTTGTCCTCATACTCACCTGCTCGCTCCAATAGACACTGCGCCACGCGTACATGGCTATCAGCCCACCCGTGAAGCTTAGCCGACCAAGGTCAAATACTGCCGCGTTGCCGATGTATGCGAGGGAGCCAAGATGGCGGTAGTTGAAAGGGCCAGTGACAGCGTCATCGGCATCTGCTAGGTCATTGGCAACCAAGGTATCACGCTTGGCAGCAAGGAGATGCAACTTGTTGCCGAGGTATTTCCCTTGTTGCGAAGCCACCTGTGCTGTCTGCGAGGAGTGAGACCAGAGTCAAGGATAGCCAGACAGCAGCGGAGAGATGCGCTTACTGCGGGAAGAGCAGTGATTTTATTTCCAATCTCTTGCAGGAGCACGGCAAGCTCGTTGAGGTTCAGCTTGTTGTCGGCATCCGAATCGTAAAGATCAAACAAGGCGCGAACCTAGAACGCAGTTATAAGCAGCGACGTAGCATGGACTTGCCAGCACACACTTTCTCGAGGTGATCCGCAGCCATGGGTATTTTCTTCTTGATCCGCTTGACTGGTCACATTCGATGAGTATTCAGTTAGTTTCGTGGGATTCCGGCTCACCCATGATCTCCCATTCGTCAAAGTCAATCTTTCCATCCTGATTCCGGTCTGCTTCCTCGACAAGTTCCAATAGATGCGACACGAGGTCAGTCTCAATCTGTAAATGGCATGAGCTTATGTCTCTGTGTTATGGCATCATCATCACCGTGGCGCAATCTCCGATAGCATATACATCCCCCAGGGGCGCTCCCTTTACGCGGAGGTGTGCGTCGACCTCAATAGCCTTTTTGTGTACCTGGTTAGGTAGAAGGCTGGATACACGCTCAGTAAACGGGTTCATAGCTATTCCAGTTGACCATAACACGAAATTTGCAGGGATAGTGTGTTCAACAACTTTGCCAGTTTCTGGGTCTTTGGTGGTGTAAACAACATGGTCTGGCCTTACCTCCCCTACACTGATGGTCGCTCGTTGATAGGGTATCAAGGTCGGGTAGAAGAGACCTACCGCGCGGAAGTAATCAGTTTAACACCGTCGCGTTGGAACTTGTCCTCCGCATATTTGGATATCGCTTCAGAATACTGTGAGGGACCAAGGTTAGTAAGACGACTACTAGTAGGTCCTAGTTTGTGGCTCACTGTGTTCAAAATATGCGATCGGGACTGGATAACGTGGATGGAAACCTCCTTTCGACATAACTTTGGAAACTACGACGTTGTCAGGATACTGTGAGATATAATGTGGAACGAAAATTACCTACATAATTGATAATATCTTCTTGGCATAGATCGTAAATCTCCTATCATGCGTGTGAGCGAGCAACGCGAGTGTGCGAAGAAGTGGGGGACGCACAGCCGCCGTTTCAACGCCGGTCGGACCACCTCCACAAACCACGAAGCTGAGCAGCTGCTTACGCTCTTCTTCAGAAGTTGACGGGAGTGAGGCCATCTCGAAGTTATCTACGATACAATCAACGAAAAGAGTGGATCTTGGGCGAGTGAAAATACTTACCTAGGATGCGACGACGTATGGCCTGTGCATCTGCGATTGTCTTGAGCTGGAAACAGTTTTCCAGACCTGGAACACCATGGGTGCTGGATACCGAGCCGACGGCTATGACAAGTTTATCGTACCTGGATGGTGATATAAGCTTTATGAAACTCTTAAACTGACATTAGCGAACGCACGGTACATAAATATTGCGGGGTTCTCCGCTGACAGAAACTGTCTCAACTTCTAGTAGACGGTCAGACATGACGATGTCAACTGCTTGTCCCTTGATGAGTTGCCCATGGAGACGAGCAATAATCTTTCGGAGGGATTCAACGAGAGAGCGAACAGCGACAGTACCAACAGCAGCAGCTGAAAACAACACAATTTGTATCAGGAATGCATATTCCTTACTAGGAGTAGACTCTGAAACCCACAGGGAAGAAGAGGAGTGAAAGTCGTAAATGTATCGGTAGAAATGACAGTCACGTGATAATCACCGGGATGGATGGACTGTAGCACGCTAACGGCCTGGCAGGACCTATGTCACTACAAGAAGGTGGAAGCGAAGGAAATGGACGCACACCCCAGCCTCCACCAACTATCACCAGCCTCGGCTTATCCTTGACAGGTACGAGGGAATCGTCTTCGTCCTCATCTCCAACGAGTTCACTTGCGACAGGAAGGTTCTTTGGCCCACCACGTTCAGGGTGTAGTGCTAGAGGTGATACCGGGACACGATCAACGTGTCGGTCTGAGTATGTGAAAACATCATGAATGAACACCCCGCCAATCACGACTGAGAGACCGAGGACGGCAGAGAAACAAGTGAAAGCCGTATACTTGGCGGCTTTACCACCGTAACGTAGGAATTTACTCGACTCAGAAGGAGTTGGCGTTGGCGGCGTGGATAAGAAACGGAGGCCATGTGGGAACGGACGAGAACGGACGTCGATTCGCCGAAAGGGGAAGTGAGACCTCTGTATACGACGAGGTATCATGGTGAAAGAAATGCGGGACTAGACAGCCCCTTGCAGTTGTGCACGACTCAAGCCGTGACGCGTGCAAGATATTCAGAGATGAGCGGCGAGCGGATAGTCGGATGAGCTTCTGAACCACGCGACTTTGTGCATGCCATATAAGTTGGCATGATGTCATTGGCGCCCTTCTACACTACACCATCGTCACTTGTTTCCGCATCGCGTGGAATATACGATCTCGTACACAGACCAATTCCAGTATCTAATCGTTATACAGCAGAGCTCTTTAGCTTCAGCTTCAGCAAAAGTCTTGAGCCAGCAACATCCAATCATCGTTCTCCAACTCTTTCGGGCCAAGCCGGGTACTATCGGACTAATCGGAGTTGATTCTGAGTCTGAATAGGAAATTACTCTCACCACCAAGTTCTTTCGCACATACTGTATCCCACAGCTTTTCTCCGTCGTTAGTCGTTGTCATTGTCGCCTTCTACACGATGCTCACCTCTCGTGGCGCTACTCGTCTATCCCGCAGAGCGGTGAACAGTGCAAAGCGAACCAACGCCCTCTTTTCTACCTCGGCTTCTCCAATCCTTGCGAGGGCTGGCCTTTCCACCTCTGCTGGCACCCAATCCAGTCCACGCCCTACCCGCTTCGCATCATCTACTCCTGGTATGTTTATTTCTTTTTGACCTGTTTTATGATATGTTACTAGACTGTCCTATTTCCCGCCTTTTTTTTTACTCCCCCCAAAATACCTGGCTGACACGTAATTCTCCGTTCAGTGCGCTCGTACGCGACAGAGTCGAAAGCTACTGTTGGCCGTGTCAAGACGGTCATCGGTGCTGTCGTCGATGTCCAGTTCGATACTGATGACCTGCCCCCAATTCTCAATGCCCTTGAAGTCCAAGACTTCCGTGGTGCCCGTCTAGTTCTTGAGGTCGCTTCCCACTTGGGCGAGAATTCTGTCCGCACCATTGCTATGGATGGTACCGAGGGTCTCGTCCGGGGTCAGAAGGTCATTGACACTGGGTCTCCCATCCAAATTCCCGTGGGTCGTGACACATTGGGCCGCATCATGAATGTTATCGGTGAACCCATTGATGAGCGTGGTCCTATCAAGGGCGTTGCTCTCAAGCCGATCCACGCCGAGCCTCCGCCTTTTGTCGACCAGTCAACTACTGCGGAGGTCCTTGAGACTGGGATTAAAGTCGTAGACCTTCTTGCGCCTTATGCTCGTGGTGGCAAGATCGGCCTCTTCGGGGGTGCGGGTGTCGGCAAGACGGTATTGATTCAAGAACTTATCAACAACGTCGCAAAGGCACACGGTGGTTTCTCGATCTTCTGCGGTATGTTCCAGACCCGCTGCAATCTCCGTAACTTATCACGTGAACGTGATTTTTACAGGCGTGGGTGAGCGCACTCGTGAGGGTAACGACTTGTACCACGAAATGATTGAGACTGGCGTCATCAACCTCGAGGGTGATTCCAAGGTGGCCCTCGTTTTCGGTCAGATGAACGAGCCGCCCGGTGCTCGTGCTCGTGTCGCTCTTACCGGTCTTACTATTGCGGAGTACTTCCGTGACGAGGAGGGCCAGGATGTGTTGTTGTTCATTGACAACATCTTCCGCTTCACACAGGCCGGCTCTGAGGTGTCCGCTCTTCTCGGTCGTATCCCGTCTGCCGTCGGTTATCAGCCCACACTTTCGACGGACATGGGTGCCATGTAAGTTATGGTCTTTATTCGCACGTGCCTCATTTTTCACCTCTACTCTTCTACAGGCAAGAACGCATCACTACAACTAAGAAGGGTTCCATCACATCTGTACAAGCCGTGTACGTCCCGGCCGATGACTTGACAGATCCTGCCCCAGCTACCACCTTCGCCCACTTGGATGCCACTACAGTGTTGTCGCGTTCGATTGCTGAGCTCGGTATCTATCCCGCTGTCGATCCTCTTGACTCGAAGTCCCGCATGCTGGATCCCCGCATCGTAAGGGTTTTCCCTTGACAAGGGATCTAGGTCGCTCACGACATCCGGCACATAGGTTGGCAGGGAACACTACGACGTTGCAACTGCTGTCCAGAAGATCCTCCAGGACTACAAGTCTCTCCAGGATATCATTGCCATCCTGGGTATGGATGAGTTATCTGAGGAGGACAAATTGACGGTGAGTAGATACCTGGGTTCCTCTTGCCGCGTACTTATTTCATGATTCACAGGTCGAGCGTGCCCGCAAGATTCAGCGTTTCATGTCACAACCTTTCCAAGTTGCTCAAGTTTTCACTGGCTATGAGGGGAAGCTTGTGCCGTTGAAGGACACAGTCCGTTCCTTCAAGGAGATTCTCTCTGGCCAGCATGACTCACTACCCGAGTCTGCGTTCTACATGTCTGGTACTATTGAAGACGTGAAGGTCAAGGCAGAGAAGCTTGCCAAGGAGCTCGCAAATTCATAGTTCTATCCTCAAAAGTTATCCTAATTCCTGCACAAGCACATTGAAAGCATTTCGTCTAGATACCGTGATTATCTATCCGATGATCATGGTGCCAGTACTAGTGCGCCTGCATGTCATAGGAAGCATTATAGCCTTCGGGACTAGACATTACTGCAGTAATTAAATTTATCTCTTTCCTTGAAAGCAGATCGTGAAGTGTGAAATATCATGGTATGATTGTATGTCTCGTTGGACTCCTGGGGCAGTTAATATGATGGGTGATGATGAAATAGTGGAAGGCTGAAGAAAAAAAACTAACCGTTAATGAACAGGAGCGGGGGTGGGAAAGAATGAATAGACAGAGGTACGGTATGCGCTCTCAGTCTCGGCGAGGATGGCAAAACTAAACTAAACAAATGTTCGACGCCAGCAGGACTCGAACCTGCGCTCCCAAAGGGAAACAGATGACCAATGAGACTGATTCTAATCTGTCGCCGTAACCACTTGGCTATAGCGCCTTGCTTTGATCCGGCTTCTGACGACCAAATAACCATTGTCCATCGATGCTCCACAACGTGACGTGACAAGACCGAATGAGTGGTAATTGCTTTGCTGGACCTTCGCACCTTCGCAACCCCCGAGCATCTGAAGATCTGATCGGAATGGTCAAAGAAACTGCATCCGACTTCGAGGACAAAACTAGTCCCTCCGACCCATTGCAGCTCTCCGACCACCAAGAGGCACGACGAGGAAAGCGAGACAATTGGCGCATCACTGCCGCCGTCCTTGTCTTTGCCTCCTTTTTGTGGTGGTCGTGGCCGCGGTCGTGGATACCGTCGTGCACAAGGCCGACGTTGACGTCGGAAACCGGTTCTGTTTCAGGAAACAAGGGTCCCGACATCGGGTTTCCTGACAGCGTGCTGCAGAATTGGGGACAGTACTCGCCTTGGTTTCCCGCTGGGCCGTATATTCTCCCGCCTCCCGGGTGCGTCGTCAATCAAGTGAGTCTTCTTTTTTTTTTTTTTTCTCCCGACCTTTCGATTGACAAATCCGCGCGCGTGTCTTAGGTAAATCTAGTATGTGACATGGTTTTTCCCTTCGTCCGAGGAGGATTTGCTACTAACGATGAACAGCTGCAACGACACGGGGCGCGATGGCCGACTGTGAGCTCTGGCCAAGACATGAAAGCCGCTGTAAAGAAACTGAAGCGCGCCACGGAGTACAAAGAAGACTATCTCGAGTTCCTCAAGAACTACCACTTGGATCTAGAAGCGGACTCCCTACTCCTGTTGGGCGCTAAACAGTGGGTATCGATAATGGACGGTGACCGTTCTCCGTTCTGATGTGCTACTTTCAGGTCGTTCGAGGCTGGAGTCGTTGCCTATGAGAGATACACGGCCCTTGTGACGGAGGATGACCCACCGTTTGTCAGGGCAGCTGGGTCTCCCCGTGTGGTAGACTCTGCCGGAAACTGGACTGAAGGTCTGTTGTGTCAACCGCTGTTTTTCCCGGTATCCTCATTAGAGAATCCTCTAGGCCTCCGTACAGCCAGTCACGATACAATCGATGCGAACGTGGACCTTGTAATCCCAGAGACGGTCGGTTCTTCTCTTCCTGCCTTTAGGTTCACTCTCTCATTCCCTGCAAGGGTAATCTCACCCTGGATGCCACCATGTGTCCTAACTCGAGTGACGGAGACAAGGAAAGCACGAAATGGCTGAAGAAGTTCGCGTCGCCCATCAAGAAGCGGCTTAATGCAGCCGCGCCTGGTGCAAAACTGAAAAAGAAAGATGTGCACCACCTCATGTCGCTCTGCATCTTCCTCTCTCAAGTTGATATGGCGCCGAGTCCATTTTGCGGACTATTTGAAGCGGAGGAGTTCAGCGGTTACGAATATCATGCGGATCTCAGCAAGTTCTACGGTAACGGGTACGCCTAGTTTTTCTTTCCTTTTAGTTTACGCTTGCCTTGAACTCAACCGATGTTTTTAGTCATGGAGGATACCTTGGGCCTGTGCAGGGAGTAGGGTATGTGAATGAGCTCATTGCCAGGCTGACTGGGCAGCCCGTACAAGACAATACCCAGACCAATCGCACATTGGACTCCTCGCCAGAAACTTTCCCTCTCAACCGCACCTTTTATGCCGACTTTTCTCATGACAACGTAATGGTGGCCATCTATTCGGCATTGGGCCTGTTCCAGCAATACCTCCTGCCGCGCCAGAGTCTAGACCCAAAGCATCCGAGTCCACTCAGAAGTTGGATTACTTCGAAATTGGTCCCCTTTAGCGCAAGGATGGTTGTCGAGAGGCTCGAATGCTCGGGAGTCCCGAGCCTTCCATTGCCGAAAGGAAACTTCGTCAGGATTTTCGTTAATGACGCCATGCAGCCCTTGGAATTCTGTGGTGGTGTTGGAGGGCTGTGCGAGTTGAATGCATTTGTGGAGAGCCAGTGGTATGCGAGGCATAACGGCGATGGTGATTTTGAGAAATGTTCCCAATAGGTTTTGTAATGTGGGTGTTTTATCGGTCAAGGACAGTTTCCGTAACAAGTAAGAGCCTGCTTGTGCATGCGCATGCCGTACAGTTATTCCACACGGACAGTCCTTCCGCCATTGCGTTGATAGTTCCCATAGTATCTATCTATCCCCCATGCCTCTGTCAGAGGACATCCAAGAGTATCTCGAGACCATCGAGGATCATATTTACGTGTCCTTCTCCTCGGCCAAGGCAGAAATGCCCAATATTCAAGAGGCATTGAATAGGCTGTGGGCAGATGTCTCGCGATTCGGGCCCTCCATGCCAGAGATATGCTTGCCAGTAATCGTCGAGGTCCCTCCGCCTCCTCCCCCACCCCCACCGCCGCCTCCCTCGAGCTCCCTTCTCGACGACGTGGCGGATTGGGCTACTGAGCACCCGTGGAAGGCATCTAGCTTAGGTGTTGGTGTGGTGGGCTTGGGTTTGCTGGTCGGATACCATACCTATCGAGCCAGGACACAGTCCAGGTTGCACAAGAGGTATCACACGGCCACTCACGAACGGAGGCAGGTTGTTGGTACGCACTGGCCAAAATTTTGCGTAATTCATCTCATGAACCATCATCGCTTCATCAGTCGTGCTCGGGGGCGACCATCCACTAGCGCTTCCCTTGATCCTCGCCCTCGAGAAAAAAGGGTTCATAATCGTCGCAAGTGTCGCTAACCCCGAGGCCGTGGACGAGCTCGAAAGTGCAGGGAGGGGGTATGTCAGGGCGCTCGTCCTTGATCCGTTCGAGGTGCGCCAATGCATGCCGGGAAAGCTCACATCCTCGTCTCACCTTGCCACACACAGCCTGCCACGATTCCGATCTTCCTCCGCTCCTTGGCCTCTACTCTATCCCACAGATTCCCAATCAACATTCATGGCGATCCGCATGCCTCCCCCGCGACGCATCCCTTTGTCCACTCCGTCGTCTCACTCCTCAGTCTCACCCCGTTCTCCGCCCTCGCTCCGTTGGAACACGTCCAGCTTCAGGGCGAATACCTCAAATATCTCAACGCCACGCATATCACCCCTCTCCACATCATCCAGGCCCTTCTACCGCTCATGCGAAACTCGCCATCGCGCACGCGCGACGCCATCAAAAACGGCAAGGGCAAGAAGACCATCGTCGTATGTGTCCCCGCGCTCGACGCGCGCGTCGGACTGCCATTCTTGGGACCGAGCTCGATGAGCGCGGCTGCGACTCTTCGTGCGGTCGACGTCCTTCGCCGTGAAGTGCGCGTTGCTGCCTCGACGGGCGGTGCCGAAGGGATGAACGATATCGAAGTTGTCAGTTTTGAAATTGGCGCGTTCGATATCCCGCCCTTCGCTGGTCGACGCCTGCTGGACTACGATCCCAAAGAGTACACAAAGTCGTGGACGCCGTCGGAGAAGTTGGCCTACGGACCGGCATGGGAACTCACTCAAGAGAGTCAAGGACGCAAGTACAGGCGCAAAGCTCAGAAAGTGGAGCTCTTCGTCTGCGACCTCGTACAAATCGTCAGCCGTGGTCGCGTGTGTTCCGTGTCGCTGTGTGGCCTTCGGCTTCATATCGGGTCAGCTTTTCATTGGTTGCGTGGTGGCCGCTACGCCGTTGGATCTGGAGGTAATTGTCGCTGTCCTCACCTCGGTCGAGTGTGTGCCTTTGCTGATATTTGTATGTACACTTTTTCCACAGCCGTGATGAGCTCAATC